>CAUYSK010064856.1:0-32653 GCA_963575035.1 Avahi laniger | reverse complement strand
TTTACAGCAGCACAATTCACAATTGCAAAGATGTGGAAACAACCCAAGTGTCCATCAATACATGAGTGGATTAACAAAATGTGGTATATGTATACCATGGAGTACTATTCAGCTTTAAGAAACAATGGTGATATAGCACCTCTTTGTATACTCCTGGATAGAGCTGGAATGCATTCTACTAAGTGAGGTATCCCAAGAATGGAAAAATAAGCACCACATGTACTCACCATCAAATTGGTATTAACTGATCAACACATAAGTGCACATATAAGAATAACATCTATTGGATGTTGGGGAGGGGGGAGGGGGAGGAGGGAGAGGGGACGGGTATATGCATACACAAAGAGTGCAATGCGCACCACCCGAAAGATGGACATACTTGAAACTCGGACTTGGGGAGGAGGCAAGGGCAACATACATAACCTAAAAATCTGGACCCCCGTAATATGCTGCAATAAAAAAAATATATATCTATTAGTACAGACTAGTTATATTGTAGGATGTCTCTAAGTTTGGTTTTGTCCGATGTTTCTTCATGATGAGGTTTAGGTTATGCATTTCAGAGAGGGGTAACACGGAAGTGATGTTGTGCTCTTCTCAGTGCCTCTTACCAGGAGCCACGTGCTGTCCGTTTGTCTCATTATTGGGGATGTCAACTCCTATTACTTTGTTAAGATTACGTTTCTGGGTTGATCTGCTGTAAAGTTACTCTCTCTCCATGTGTGAATAGCAAGTAGTTTGCGGGGTTACTTTGAGACTACATAACCATCCTGTTGTTCGTCAGACTTTCACTCACTGGTTGTAGCATGTCTTGGTTCTCGGCAGACTCAGTTATCACTGTGATGGTTTCAAAATGCTGTTTTTGTAACTCTCAGCATTTCTTCCATGGTTTTAGTTCGATGTTCTCCTAAAAGGAGAACCTACCCTTCTCCTCTATGTATTTACATCTGGGTGGACTTGTAGATTCTTATTTTGCTCCATGGATATTCATTTATGTATTTATTTATTTCGATGCTCAAACTGTCTCAGATTTGGCTGGTGTGGGCGTATTTTTTAAAATCATACGTGGGTATTAAATTTTCCAAAGGCTTTTGCAACATTGTGGAGACCTGCATATTTTTTTTCTCCTTAGATAAATGTATATGGTAATTATTTAAACGAATTCATAATACGATACCAACCTTAAATTCCTGGAATAAACTTTGCTTGGTTGTGGTCTATTATTTCCTTAATGTGACGTTGCTGTTTATTTGCTAACATTTTATGTAGACTTTCGCGTCCATATTCAAATGCGATGGTGCTCCATAATTGTCTCGTGTGTGTGCGCGCCATCCTTCTCAGTTTGGGTATTAACATTATACTAGCTTTATTAAAAGAAAAGCCTGGAGGCTTCCTTTTCCTTTTGGTGCTCCGGAATAATTTATGAATCGTCGAGGCTGTTTGGTCTGTAAAGATTTGGTGGAATCCCCTGTGGAACCATCTCAGCTCAGTGCTTTTTTGTGACTATAGTTCCTTGATAACTTTCTCTGTTTCTTCTATAAAAATTGGCCTGTTTAAACTTTATATTACTTATGGGATCAATTTTGGTAAATTGTATTTTCTTAGAAAATTTCATCTAGGTTTTTCAATTTAAGTGCGTAGAGGTCTCCCTTTACTTGATGTCTTATTACTTAATGTGGTTCCAACTAGGTCCCAGGGCCTTTGGTATATTTAGAGGTATGGTCTGGCTTATGAAGCTGTATGGAACGACCTTTTCGTGTCTTTTTACTGCTCTTGAAAATCCGTCTTGTTTTTGGAGGCCCAATTCAGATGTCACCTTTGCCAGGAAGTCCACCCAGATTGCCTCACTGAGTCTTCTGGAATCCCAAAGTGCTTTGTATCTTGAGTATCGCACTTATCTCTGTCTGCTGTTTGTTGTCTTGGTTGCGTCCCAGGCACTCTGGCTGGAAGGCAAGACTTGGACGTTACTTTCCTATCACTGCTGTAACAAATTATCACAAACCTAGTGGCTTAAAACAACACCAATGTATTATCTTACAGTTCTCAAGGTCAGAAGTTTGAAATCAGTTATGCTGCGCTAAAATCAAAGTGTCAGCCGGCCTTCATGTCTCCTGGAGGCTCCAGGGGAGAATCCATTTCCACAACTTCTCTGGCTCCCAGACCCCACCTGCGTTCCCTGGCTCGAAGCCCCTTCCTCCATCCCCAGAGCCAGATGTGATGTCTGCCTCTTTCTCACGCGGAGTCACTTGACAGTTTTCTTCTGTAGGCAAATTTCCCTCTGCCTCCCCCTTATAAAGGCCCATCAGACTTACCCAGATAGTCCAGAGTAACCTGCACGTCTCAGGATCCTTAATTTGATCACACCTGTGAAGCCCATTTTACTATGCGAGTTAACATTTCCATGGGTTCTGGGGATTAGGATGTGGACATCTTTAGGGGAGGAGAGCTACTGCAACACGTAAATGGGTTTCCTGTTTCTCTCCCAAGTCTGTGCATTGCAGTCACAGTCAGTATTCAATAATTTTTTTCCTTTTTCACTTATCTGTTGGGCATGTTCTCTGTGAGAACTCAGAAATATCACTATAGGGCAAGCACATTGGACTTCCTGAATATTCCCATTACTTGATTAAGAAAGACAAGCTAAAATGCAAACACTGAAACAAAAAAGGAAAGCATATCCTGCTATTTTTGTGTGCGTGTGCGTCTGAATCCTTTTTTCCCACATGTAGCTCCACCAAACAGAGGACTTGGACGAGAAGTGGTGTCGTCGCTTCCCACTTCTCCCCTGGACTCTTATGCAACACACGCCCGCCCCACTTTAGTAACTCAAAGCAGAGAAGGCCTCCAGCTTAAATAGGAAAATCTGCCTCGAGCTGCAGACGGATCAAGAATGCATAGTTTATTATTTAAAGTGCACGCTGGCTGGGGCTGTCCAGGTGGCTCAGGGAAGCTCCTGGCAGCTGGGCCGGCCCTGAGGCTGGAGGAGGGACGGTGGCCCCCCGAAGGCTGTGGGCCAGGCGGCTGAGTGAGCGCATGGCCGTGGCACAGGCTCGCTGTTCCAGGGGGCGGTGGGGGTGGAGAGCGAGGCCCCTGCCAATTCCCGCAGAAGTGTCTGATTTTTGAATCAGCAGCGTTCATGTTCCCTCCAAGGGAGAGAGCCGGGGAGAATGTGTGACTGAGCAAAGGCGTGCACGCCCGGCTTCCCTCCCGGCAGGAGGCCTCAGGCCAGAGAGTCCACCCATGGCAAGGGAAAGAGAACAGACACTGTTTGGGCTTTGTAAGAAATGGCTTTAGGGTTGCATTTTTCCCCCCATTGCAGAAAGGTCTAGCCTTCTCAGGACACTGATTTCTCATGGAAAAGCCCAGCAGAAAGTCTCACTCGGGCAGCTGCTGCCCAGTTTTCTTGGGCGCTTTCCAGCTGCAAATGCGGCGGTTCATTTTGCACAGCCCTCTTTCCAAGCAATGGGCAATTTCTTGTGCGCGACCAGACAGGGAATTCGCTAGCTGGAACCGGCATGGGGTTGCACAAACTGCCTTCAGGCTGAAGGAGCCTGCACCTTTCTCAATCCATTAGCAAGTCATAGATCAAACTCCTTGTCACTGCGTTTGGACAGAGCTGGACAGTGAAGCTTAGGGGTAAAGCCCAATAAAGCCGAGAGTGTTCCTGCCCAGTGGAGCAGAAAATATCAGGCGTCACTGGTGGTCAGCCTTGGTGGTGGCATGGATGGAACCTGCGACCAGCTGCGAAGGGACAGAGGTCTTGGTCACATCTGCCATGGGGCACCTCCCGCCCTGGTGTCCACGCCACACCCCGTGCTCAGGGCTGCTCGGCGGTTGGGGAGAAGAAGGAGGGACTTTTCTTCCCTCCAAGGGGACAGCTATTATTTAGAGACAGAGCTTATAGGTTGGGGTCCCATGGATCTCTTAGGAAGTCGATGCTTGGCCTTCTGGGCCCCTGCAAAGGGAATGAGCCATTCTTTCTGTAAATATTTAAAGAAATATAACTTATTCCCAGGAAATAAACTGTTCCCCTCAACTGCCAAGTCTGACTGCTGCTTTTCTGACTCTGCTTTTCGGGGAGACTTCATTTCCCAGAGCTGCTCTCCCCGTGTGGGGCCGACAGCAGGCAGGGCTCAGTGTTCGGGGCTCCTGCCTGCGCCGTCGCATTGGCCCGTTGTTTCCTTTCCTTGGTGTGGCATATTCAGCGGCACGTTGGGACCTTCAGTTAATTTCTGTCAGGGGTCTCATTGGCTTGCCTCTGAGTTTGAAAAACTGCCATCTTCAGTATAAATCTACGCTTCTCAGCGTTGAGGGCAGCTTATTGCAGTGGCGTGGGCAACTGCATGTCCCTCGAGAGAGAGACTGTCCCTTGCTGGCAGGTTATCTGTCCCAGATCTTCCTTACCTCCCTTCCCTGACGCCTTCCCCTGAACCTTCCCTGGAAGGGTCTTGGGGTCCCGGCTGCACTCACTGCATCGCAGGCTTGCCCGGCCCTCCGGGGCACTGCAGTAGGTGGCGGTGGGGGGTTTGTTTTGAGGGAGCTCCCAGGAAGGGGCTGAGCTGCGCAGACCCCCAGGCGGGCCGGGAGAGCTGAGGGCTCTGGAGGAAGGGAAGGAAAGAGTTCGTGAGGGGGGCTTGGGGTGCTCACCACTGGAGCGAGATTTGAGACAGGCCTTGAACACAGCTGGACTTCACATGGATTTGCAGTGGAGATGGTTCCAGAGAAAGGGGACAGCTTTGTACCATCTGTGCCTTCTATATCATCCCCATGCCTGGCACCTGTAGGCTTCAGAACTCTCACAAAGCCACTGGGATGGGTTTGGAATACAGAGAGAGACCCCAAAGTCAGGCAGGCCTGGGCTTGTTGTCCCAGCATTAAATACACACTCAGCGAGTGACCTTGAATGGGGGGTGTCATGGAGGACAAAGTTCCATCCCAGGGCTGTCGGTTGTCATAGCCAGTGGCAGAGGGCCATTCTGTTGGCATGCAGCTTCCAGACTTGGTAGAAAGTGGGGATCATGTGATTGAAAACATAACTTTCTTTGAGACATCAGTGTTGTGAAAATCACAGATTGTCCCAGCAAAATGTCCTGCTTGTAGTAGGGGCTAGCCAGTTGCTAGATTTGGGGACACACAGACTTGGGAAGGAGCAAGAACAGGGTTTGATGGTTGTGAATCCAGTGTGGCTTCTTCACCTCATCTGATCAGGGCGTCAAGCCCTAAGGTGTGCCCAGGTGAATGGGACATGTCCCTGCATCTCTGAGGGTGGCCTTTCCTGCTGCGTAGTCAGACTGCCCTGGCAATGCCACACTGGATCATCTAGTGGGGAAAGTAGCCGGGAGAGGAGGCCGGAGCAGGGTTGGATCGCTAAGGCCGGGATTCTGTTTTCCTTTCCCATGACTTTTTTTTCATGGCTCCAATGCTGACAGTACAGATTGCTTGAAGACATTCCAGTTCCAACCATATTAAAGAGTAGTCACTTGGAGTTCTGATACACCAGCAGCTACCTAAAAAGGGAAAGCATTTAGCAGTAGCAAAAAAGAATGAAACTATGCAAGTTTTAGTAAGAATATAACTTTCATTTAATTACCATTGGTGTGTGCGACATGGGCATTTTCTACAGGAAGCTCGGGGATTCTCACAGCGTGTGAGCGATGGCATTCCCCGCGTGCTTTAGCTTTGGGGATTCTGAGGTTTGCAACTGTCATCTTCTGCCTTTTCTCCTTCCAGTCATCTGTGGCAAGCAGCCGCTAGCGGCCTGCGTTCCAGACAACCGAACATCGGTTCTGGCTGCCAGATAAAATAAAATGCTTTATAATAACTTTTTGACAAGTTGTACTATCAGCCCTTTTGTGGGGTGTATATGAGCTGTCTGTGTACATGGGGGAAAAGTAGAGGTTGTTCTCTGGGGCTGTAATGTTTTTGGTAATAGATGTCACTGAAAAGTTGTTTAAAAAGTGAGATTTTTGTAAAGCGAATCAAATTTTAAATTAAGTAGATGAGCGTGCCATTTTAGAGAAATCTGGAATGAATCTTTCTGTAGAATTTTTGGCAGGATATGTATCAGCTGCTCAGAATGTACTTGGTTGATTTTGTATTTTTCATTAAAAAATGGTTTAAATCAGAGTCGTGAGTATTGGGCTGTCTTAGTGAGGTCCCCTTACAGATGAGCAAGGCTGTGGCCCGAGCGCGGCTGTGTCAGGTGTGTGGCCGGGCGGCAGGTTCCAGCAGAAGCCCGTGGGGGCGGCGCCAGGAGCACGCGGGGGACGTCGGCTGTGCTGTTACCTGTTCTCTCATTTTCTCCTCCTCAGATGCTCAGCTGTTCCCGTCACCGTAAAACTGCACAGTTCCCATTACAGCTGCATAAACACAAAAGAGCACTTAGGGACAAGAGGCAGGAGGGGGGCCTGTGTTGGTCAGACTTCTCTGTATGTCAAGCTAAGCCAGAAAATAAATAAAACGGAGTCTGTTGACTCATGTGAGAAGTCCACCAGGTAATACGCGCTTCGGTCGTGGCTGGACCGAGGATTCATAGCAGCGTGGCTGGGACTTTGTTGCTTTCTCGTGCCATCTGTTTCCCTCCGTGTTGGCTTGATTCTCAGGTAGGCCTTCCCAGAGAAGGTGGCCCTTGACAGCTGCTGCTCACATGTCCCTTGGTGCCTGTGAACTCAGTCACATCATACTCCATACAATGACTTGAGTGGTCCTGCTTGGGTCACATGCCTATCCCTGGACCAGCCACTCTGTCCACGGAGCAGAGTCCTCTGTCTGTGTAACACGGTTACCGCACAGCGGTAGGGTAGGGCCAGCGATAGCACCATTGGTTTGGTGTGGTCCCCAAAGGCAAAGAGAGATTCTGTTGCCAAAATGGGACAAAACTTTAGATGCCCCCATTGGTGGTGTAGATGGTTTTGTCAATCTCTGTCTTACAGGTCTTTATAAAGTGCTGTTCATCCCTGCCACCGTCCCCTTAGCCTTGTTTTCCCATCCTCCCATGGGCAGTGGGCTATGCAAAGGTGAGAGGCTCCTCCAAGAGCGATTCTTTGGGCCTGTGTTCTTGCAGGGTGCTCAGCTGCCCACATCTAGGTGGGCTCAGGTCATACAGAGGGGTGTGCTGTCCCTGCTTTGGGCTTCGGAAGCATAGCAGGGCATAAGAGTTTCTGCCTATCTCAAGCCTGGGAGAAACCAGCAAATTATTGCATTAACTGCTGTATCAGTTACTATTGCCGTGTAACAAATTACCCTAAAGCTTAGTAGTTTCAAACCGCCATTTTAAGATGCTCACAGAGCCTGTGGATCGGGGATTCGACAGGGCACAGGGAGGGAGCTTGTCTTGTTTCCATGGTGTCTGGGCCTCGCCTGGGAAGACTTGACATCTGGAGGCTGGAGTGTTCTGGAAGCCCTTCGCTTGTCTGACACTGGGGGAGGGACTTGAAGACTAGAAACACCAGTTGGAGCATCTGCTCATGGCCTCTGCAGCTTGGCTTCTGCACAGCAAGGTGGTGGTCGTCGTTATACTGCTTACGTGGCTACACAGGGCTCCCGGCGCAAGAGTTTCCAACAAGCCAGGCAGAAGCTGACCTGCCTTTCCGGATCAGCCTCGAAAGTGTCACTGCTGCAGTGCTCTATTGCCTGAAGCAGTCGCAAGCCCACCCAGATTCAAGGGAAGGGGAGATAGACCTCACCGTTCAAAGTCAAAGAAGTTGGGGCCCTTTTTTAAAACCACTACAACCTCAATAATTACCAATAAGTGACACTGCTAATGACAAGGGTCCTATTCCATTGTGCAGGGGGATCAGAGACAACAGGAGAGGCTTGCCCCTCCGCCCCCCAAAGTTAGGAGAGAACATGTTGGGTGTGCTGCTCTTCAACTGTGTGTGTCACCTGCTGGGGTGCGTCAACCGTGGGCATTAGTTCTAGAGCAGGCCTTTGTGTCAGAGCTGTGATATGTCACTGAGTATACTTGATCAGTTAATTGATTGTAGCTTTATGGAGATAATGTACAATAAACTGCACATATTTAAACATACACTGTGAGTTCTGATGTGTGAATACATCAGTGACACCATCCCCACAATAAGATAAGGAGCACATCCCTCACCCCTAGAAGCTTCCTTGTGCCCCTTGGTAACCATTCCCTGTCCCTCCCTGTGTCCCCCTCCTCAAGAACTGCCGATCTGCTTCCCATCACTAGATTGGTCTGCATTTTTTAGAATTTTATATAAATGGAATTATATAGTATATACTCTTATTTGGCTTCTTTGACTCCTATGTATTTTTAGATTCACTCGTGTTGTGGATATCAACAGTCTATCCTTTGTCATAGCTGAGTAGTGTTCCGTCACATGGGTAATCCATAGTTTGTTTGTTCCTTCACCTTTTGATTGACATTTGGGTTGTTTCATTGTAACTAGCAAGTCATCCTTTCCACTATGAACATTGAAAAAGATAAAAACACACTTAGAAAAATGAAGGAAATTGGCGTTCTACTACCTATAAAAGACACAGGCTAAGGGCAATCAGTGGCCTTTTCAGAGTGGCCGAAAGAGGGCAAAAAGAAATAGTTTCCACCTCCACTTGCTTTGCACTGGCCCTTAGATTCAGAAGATTTATAATATTTATAATACTTGAGAAACTGGTCCACTGTCCCTCTTGGTTTGGCATCAGCCATGGCTTTACAGCCATCCCACAGCCAGCTCCAGGGAAGCCCTGTGGCAGGTGTGTTGCTGGCACTTTGCATCCAGCATTGCATGGTGGACAGAGGGGACCCGTGGATCCAGATTTAAGTGTCCCATCAGCGCAGATAGTACAATCACAGTCCCGGGGGAAAGTGTAAGTTCCCAGCACATCCTGGCGGAGCTGACTGGCAAATGCCTCTGAGACACTGGGCATGTCTGCCTCTCCTCCAGCTGCAGATCTGAGATGGGACACTGACCAAGGCCACCCATGGAGACTTGTGCGCCCCAGGTCTTGGCACTGGCTTTGGGTAGACCTCTTCTCATTGGAATTTGAGTAAATAGAGCAAACCCACCTGAGGAACTGAGCATAAACACCACAGCCCAAGGGAAAGGAGCCATCTAGGATATGCAGGAAAAGAACACACCTTTGAAAAGGATTTGTTTCAGGGACCAGAATAAATGTTAGGAATCTGGCCTCCTAAATAGGATGCAGGAAGGTAAGTCTTCTAAGCAATAAAAGTTAAAAGGACTTCAGGTTTAGAAGTGAAAACAATAAGCTTAAAATAAGAGCTGGATGAGATAAGCTTTATAAGTTTATTATTACAGTTCACCCTTGAACAACATGGGAGTTAGGGGCACTGACTCCCTGTGCAGTGAAAAATCCATGTATAACTTTTGACTCTCCCAGAACTTAACTACTAATAGCCTGCTGTTGGCTAGAAGCCTTACCTGTAACATAAACAATCCATTAACATGTTTCATAGGTTGTTTGTATTATACCCTATACTCTTACAATAAAGTAAGTTAAAGAAAAGAAATGTTATTAAGAGAATTATAAGGAAGAGAAAATATATTTACTATCCATTACGCGGAAATGGATCATCATAAAGGTCTTTATCCTCATCGTCTTCACATTGAGCAGGCTGAGGAGGAGGAGGAGGAGGAGGAATGGTCTTAACATCTCAGAGGTGGCAGAGGAGATAGAAAGTTCGCGTATAAGTGAAGTGGACCCGTGCAATTCAAATCCATGTTGTTCAAGGGTCAACTACACTAAAGTTTGCCGCAGCAGAATTAAAAGGTGCACAGGGAGTGTAGGACAGAGCAGAAATACATTACATGTTGGAATTAGTAATGTGGAGAATAAAGTGAGACACTTTCTCAGGAGGCAAAGTAAAGAAGACAGTGGTGAGAAAGAAAGTGATAGAAATGGATTACAGAGAATGGAAATCCAATTCAAGAATCTCTGGAGAAGGAACTCCTCCCGCTAGTTTAGAATAGGGACATTGATCAAAGGTTTATAATGTGGCCAGGTGCGGGGGCTCATGCTTGTAATCCTAACATTCTGGGAGGCCGATGTGGGAGGATCCCTTGAGCTCAGGAGCTGGAGACCAGCCTAAGCCAAGAGTAAGACCCTGTCTCTACTAAAAATAGAAAAATTAGCCGGGCGTCATGATGTGCACCTGTAGTCCCAGCTATTCGGGAGGCTGAGGCAGGAGGATCTCTTGAGCCCAGGAGTTTGAGGCTGTTGTGAGCTAGGCTGATGCCACGGCACTCACTCAGGCAACAGAGTGAGACTCTGTCTCAAAAATAATAATAATAAAAAAAAAGATTTATAATGAAGACTTTCTGGGAGGTTTTAAAAAATATCTCAGTTTTCAGGATAAAAGGCTTTTCTGTGTTCTGATCAGAATTAATACACATAGACCCACGGTCAGATTTATTCTGGAAAAATTTGTGAATTATAAGATTAAAGAAAAACCTCATACTAGTGTTCAAGTAGACAAAACAGGTTACTCAAGAAATGAAAATCTGGCAGGCCTCAGCCTCCATGATACTAAGTCCCAGAAGATAGTGGATCCAGGGCTATAATGTTGGGAGGAAAAATGGTTGTACCCTAAGAATTTGACACTGAGTCAAGTTTTTTTTTCAAGTGTGAAGGCAACCGAAAGGCTCTCTTAGCTACCGAAGAGGTTAGAGACTATGTTCCCTATTTGTCTATCTTCCAGGAAGGATTGCTTTAAGAATCCCTGCAGTCGAGTCTGAGCTGAAACAAAATGAAGAGATCAGGAATGGGGAAGTCATGATGTAAAGAGTTGATACTGATGATTTGAAACTGTTTTAACATAGAGTAAACCTTAACCGATGCGAACAAAATCACAAATGGAATGCAATAATTTAAAAATTAAGGGAAGATCAAAGACCTAAATTTAAGAGCTAAAACTATCAAACTCTTAGAGGAAAACATAAACGTGAATATTTGTGACCTTGGATCAGGCAACGATTTCTTAGATATGACACCAAAAGCGCAAGGAACCAAAGAAAATATACGTAAATTAGACTTTTTCAAAATTAAAAACTTTTATGTTTCAAAGGACATCATCAAGAAAGTGAAAAGACAGCTCACACGACGGGAGAAAATTTCTCCAAATCGTATATCTGATAGAGGATTTGTATCTAGAACATATAAAGAATTCCTTTAACTCAGCAAAAAACAACTCAATTTTAGAAAATGGATAAAAGACTTGAATAGACAGTTCTCCGAAGAAGATGTATAAATGGGCAATAAACACATGAAAAGATGCTTAGCATC
Organism: Avahi laniger; assembly: GCA_963575035.1. Classification (NCBI taxonomy): domain Eukaryota; kingdom Metazoa; phylum Chordata; class Mammalia; order Primates; family Indriidae; genus Avahi; species Avahi laniger. The sequence goes on along the minus strand of CAUYSK010064856.1, from coordinate 21,385 downwards.
ATTAACCGCCAGGGAAATGCAAATCAAACCACAGTGAGATACTCTTTCACACCCATCTGGATGGTTATAAGAAAAAGGAGGGACAATGTGAAGGTTGGTGTGGATTTAAAGAAACTGGGACCTTCGTACACTGCTGCCAGGAAGGTAAAGTGGTGTAGTAGCTTTGGGAAACAGCCCATTATTTCCCTAAAAGTTTAAGCATACTGTTAATATGTGACCTAGACATTCCACTCCTAATATGTACCCAAGAGAAATGAACACATTTATCCACACAAAAACTTGTACATGAATGTCCACAGGAGTGTTGTTGACAATAGCCAAGAAGTGGAAACAACTCAAATGACCATCAACTTGTAAACAGATAAATAAAATGCGTACAGTCATACAATGGGATCTTATTTGGCTGTAAAAAGGAATGAAGCACTGATACACGCCACAACATGGAGGAACCTCGAAAATATTATGTGAAAGAAGCGAGACACTAACGACCATGTATTATAATATTAATATTTTATGATTCTGTTTATATGAAATGTCCAGAAAAGGCAAAAGTCTGGAGACAGAAAATAGATTGATTTCCTAGCCCCGAGGTGGGAGTGGGCAGAGGGAAATGGGCAGTGATTGCTAATGGGTGTGGGGTTTCTTTTTGGGTGATTAAACTATTCTAAACACCAAAAAGTTAATGTAGAAGAGTGAATAAAGATTTAAGCATCAAACGTTAAGTACAAGGTGATAAAATTGGGAAAATATTTATGATAGTACTACCAAAGTCTAAGATCCTTTCATTCCTCCGTTTCAGAACCACTGCACCGCCACTGCGTGCTAGGCACTAGGTACAGAGTGATGATGGCCTTTGCTCTTGAGCTTCCCATACAGTGGAAGAAACTAATATTAAACACAGAATAAGTAAATAATTACAAATTGTGGGTGCTCCAAGGAAAAGAAAAATGTGCTATTGTGATTTAGGTTAAGGGATCCAGGAAAGCTGCTTTGGGGAAGTGGCGATTGAGTTCTGCAAACAAGTCAGGTGACGGTTACGGAAAAGAACTCTGGAGCTCTACGGCACGTTCAGATGCCAGATGTGGGAGGGAGATGCTTGAGCTCCCCAAGGCCAGCGTGATGTGACGATGTGGTGGCCTCCTCCTTTAGGTTTTAGAGGAGGCCACAGGGAGGCTATAGGAGATCGGGAGCGAGGGGTTCTGGTGGATCTGTGGGTTACCTAACAAGGGATTCCAGCCTCTTCATAGCTTGGCTGGTGTGCTCACGCCGGTGGAGCTCAAGGCTGCTTTGTGTGTGGAAGTACTTAAAAAAAATGGCTGAGCTGGCTGTCAGGGAACTACTCTCCTCCTGGTAACCCAGTGCGGGCACTGAAAGGGTTGCAGAAGGAGCCCCATTAGATCAGGGTCGCTGTGGGGCCAGAAGGATCACCTCCGTACTCGGGTGACTGAGCCTTTCTGGGAAGATCGTTTTGCCCCAGGGGATCCTTGGCATTTGGGAAAGGCATTCTCTGTTTGGGAAAGAATCACATTCTGGTGACTGATCTAGACCCAAAGAGGAGCATGTAGACTTCTTTTCTCACCTGTAGACTATCAGCTGGCTGTGTGAGCGCTCTTTCTCCATCTTGAGGGACGTCTGGGGCTTCCGTGAAACTCTAGAGCCCTTTGCAGGAGGGAGGGATATCTGATTGTAAACTGCTTTGAAAGTATTTTGGGTGTTTGATATGTTTGGAAGAACCCTGATATCCAAGGGCCCTACAAAGCCAAGGGTATGTTGTTGTTTTTTCCTAAGCCTCTAAGAAGGGGACTGAAGGATTGTTTCATTCTTTTGTCCATTTGTTCATTTACTTCATTCTCTCATTAACTTATTCAAAACCAGTGACTGAGTACCCAGCGTGTACCTGGAGTTCTCGTCAGTGTAGGGGGCACAGAGGTAAGAAGGGCTGTTTCCCACCTTCAAAACCCGGGGCTTGGGGAAATGACCCACAGACTGCCCTAGTGTGGCGCAGTGTTTTGGGGGCACCTGGGCTGGGAGAGGGGTGAAAGGAGGAAGCCTTCAGATTTGCCGTAGTGTTAAACTAATGAAGCCGAAGAGTTCAGGATGCTAGCCCATAGTATGGCCTGGCCCCCTTGCAAAGGTGGAGGAATTGCTGAGCTGTCTGAAGTTTCTTGCACTTCCTTGTCAAAGATAAAAGACCATCTGTCAAACAGACAATACCCAGGATCCCGACAGGGGATTCCAGGTGCAGAGAACGCGTAGATTTCTTTTCAGGCTTTTGTTTGTCCTGTCTTGCTCCGGTTGAAACATGAACACATTAATTAATTTCTTCCCCCAAGCTGTGTGTTTGGGGAATGTTCTTCTTTTCTCTGCCATCAATTAAGAAGATAAAACTGTCAAGCCCCAGTGGGCTAGTGTAACCTTTCAGCAGTAGACGTCACTGAAAAGTGGTGGTGAGAAGCGCAGGATAATTCTAAACATTGGTATGTGTTTCTCTGGAATTTGCCAAATGCATCTCGGAGGGAGGGGGGCCGTGAGATGATTGTCTACACTGTCCTGACTGGGTAATTACACACACGGTCTGATGCCCAGGCATGCAAAGGTGGCCGCCCCCGTCTCTGCCTCTTGAGGCAGGAAAGAAGATGAGTATCTGTGATGGGCCGAATTATGTCTGCCCCCGGACCCCCCAAATTCCTGTGTTGAAGCCCTAACCCCCAGTACCTCTCAGAATGTGACTATATTTGCAGATAGGGTTGTTAAAGAGATAATTTAGTTAAAATGAGGTGACGAGGTAAGGGTGGGCCCTAATCCAATAAGACTCGTGTCCTTATAAGAAGAAGAAATTTGGACACAGACATGCACAGAGGCACAGCCACATGAAGACACGGGGAGAAGACGGCCATCTGCAAGCCAGTGAGAGAGGCCTGGAACAGATCCTTCCGCAATGGCCCTCAGAAGGAACCAACCCTGCAGACACTTTGATCTCTTGGACTTCCAGCCTCCTGAACAGAGAGGCAATACATTTCTGTCATTTAAGCCACCCAGCCTGTGGCAGCCCTATCAAATGCATACAGTGTCTTTTACAAGTACACTTAATATTAGAGGTTGAGACCAAGACTTAAGATTGATGTAAAATTAACTAGAAAACATGGTGTTCTGCCTTACTCTCAGGGTATCCTGTGATGACCACTCTGAAGCATTCTTATTGGAATAGAGTTCTCTTCCTAGATGATGCTAACTTGCATTTTCTGTTTTCTCTTTTTTTTTCTTTTTGGGGTTGTCCAGCTTTGTTCTTTCCTGGTACAATGAATGTGCTTTCTGTCCTAAGTTTTTGTGTGCTTTTCTCCTTCCATTGGGGGAGCACCCAGCGCAGGGCTGGCCAGAATCAGGGCTTGATGAGGGTTTGTTGATCAACCGTTGCCCTTTCTCAGTTGGTACATGACAGGCCAGCAGCCTGGTGCTTCCTGGCTGGGAGTCTGTGGAGCTGCTGTCTGCAAATGCAACTGGGAGGGGAGCACAGTCGGAAGCGAGGGAGGCAGTTCCGAGTGGCTTACGTTTTTGCTGTTTCAAGGAAATCCTCCCTCGACTTTAGTCCCTTTGCAGCTGCGTCCCTGTCTCTCTCCTCCGCAGACTTCTCCAAAGTTTGCACCATTTCCTCTCCTCCCAAACATGCATTATCCCTCAACATCTGGATTTTGCTCCCGTCCTCCCCTAGTAGTGCTCTCACTCAGCCCCTCCTTCTGGCTCTGCTGCGTTGGAGGTGTGGAGCAACCCTCCTTCCTGAGACTTCGTTTCCCCTGGCTCCTGGGACACCATGCTCTGCCCTTCTCCTTGCTCCCCTGGGCACCGTGCCCTCTCTCCCTCTCTCCAGTGTTGGTTCCATCTCTTCTATACAGCCATGTAGTTTGAGGTCCCTGAAGGATTGGTTCTCGGATGGATGATTCCTGAATGCCTTGAGCTCCAAGATTAGAGAAAGGCATTCCCTTGCTCTTGAGCTCCGTGTCTGCACAGCTAACAGCCAGCCTGACATCGCCACCCGGATACTTCAAAAGCACCTGCAACTTAGGCCAAAACCCACCATGCTGTTTGTCACACGTGTCCCTATTCCATTGGCCCCCAGTTCAATGACTGGTCCTACCAGTCATCCAAGTGAGAAGTTACTCTTGATAGCCCATCTTCTTTATCCACCCAAATGGTCCCAATATTGTCAATTTCACTTCCAAAGTACCTCCTGAATCTATTTACTTCTTTCCACCTAGAGTTGCTATCCTTGTCCAGCTATTATCCCTTCTCACCTGGGCTCATGTGGGAGTCATCCAATCAGTGTCCACACCTCCACGCTGGCCTCTGAAATCTACTCTGCCCACAGAAGCCAGGCTGATGCATATTCAGAACACAAGCCGCTGGGTGGCAGCCCCTTGCCCCTGGAATAAAGAAGAAAACCCTTAATACGTTTTATATGACTGTGTGTTTGCCCTGCTGATTGTCTCCTTTGCATCCACGTTCTCTCTTGCTCTTGGCTTCTAGAACATGCCATGCTTCCTTCTGTCCCTGGGGCCTGTGCACATGCTGTTTGCTTAGGCTGCTTCCAGCTCGTCTCTCCCGCCCCTACCCGTTCACTCTTACTAACCCTTCTGATCTCGGCTCTTGCCTCACTTCCTCAGAGAAGCTTTCTTGAACCCTGAGTGTAAGTTGGGGCCCCTCCCTATATTCTCACAGCACTGTCTACTCTCTTTTGCTAGCACTTGTCACATGTACAATTTTTTGTTTATCCACATGTTCATTTGATTAATGCCTTCGAGGTGGTCACCTAGGTGGTAGCAGCGTGTGTGGCAGTGCCTAGCACACATGGGTTCTCCATACATTTGTTGATCAAACGAGTATCTTTCAACTTCACCACAGGCAGTGGGGTGCTGCTTGGGATCCACGTGGCTCTGACCGTGAGTGGAAAGGCCCAGCCCAGCTATGCTGTGTCATATGGCGCAGGCATGGATCACACCTCCTTCCTGGGACTGATTTTGGACTCCAGGGTTCGTCAAGTCTTCATTTGGGATCTTAATGACACACACACACACACACACACACCAAAAAACCCTTATTTTCCACCTTTCTTTGTAAGGAATTTACATGAAAAATATCACTTTTATAAAAATGACTTGGCCTTGGGGGAAGTTATTTGAAGAATTCATTCTTGGAGGGCAAAACTTATTTTTTGCCTTTTTGGGGAAAAAAAAGAAGGCCATTATTTTTCAAGGATGTTGGGTTTGTGCAGATGCTAAAAACTTCACCTGGCTAGGAGCTCTTCTGCACACATGGAGACATCGTTGCCAGTCAAGAGGTGTTTTTTCTGTAAACAGACTCTTTGCTTTTGTTACAAAAGTAGTCAGAAAATAATTTTTTTTAACCTGATAATTGTATTGGAAAGCATGGTGTTTGTAAGAGTATGTGTTCAAATTTTAAACTACACCTGAAAACCTACTGCTGGCTCACTGCCTGGCTCATGTTTCCTCCTCTAGTATTTCCTCACATGGGTCTGAATCCATAAGGCACTGGCCCCAGATTCTTGGATGTGGCGTTAATAGGTTGTCAAGGTATCTGTGGTTCACCCTGATACTTTGATGCTCAAAGTATCATTTCCATCAGGGGACACCCCATTGATTGTTTTCTGTTAAATATTGACTCAGAATATAGGCCAACGTTCCCATCTATGGCAGCATTCTGGAGTGTGGAAGTACATATTCAATATCCTAATATTTCTATGGTAAAAAAAAAAATCAATCCTTACTTCCAGAACTGGAAGAAAACTTCGAAGCTTGAATGAAATATAGAAAGTATTAATAGTCTAAGGACTGACCCTCCCATTTTAAGCTATATCAGTTTGTGTCTAGCTGGAAAAACTGGAACCATGCTAGGTATTTCTAACAGAGGGATTTAATACAGTGAGTTGGTTATATCAGTGTCAGTGACTGACTGAGGCCAAGGGGAAGCCAAGGTAGCACAGGAAACAGCTATCACCCTAGGGCTGGGGAAATAAAGGGGAAGAGATGAATTTCCAAGGTCAAAGAGCATGGAGGAGGGGTCTGCGGGGATGGGACTTGGACCTCTGAGGGGACCAGACTACTGAAGGAGTTGGTGTCCAGTTGGCTGTACCTCAAGGGAGAATGGGGAGGCTGGGTCTGGGAGTACCTGCCCCAAGAGCTGGAGGCTGGAGCTGCAGTTGTCCAGTACCATTGGCATAGTAGCCCCCTGAGCTGAAAACTCAAGGAGCCCATCTGCTCACCACCTGCCTTCCATTCTCCTCCTAGCGCCCCCTATTGCAGAGCTCAACAGGAGGCCAGCTGGCAAGGGAGTGCGGGAAATACAGTCAGCGGGCTCCCAGCCCCAGCAGTAGGAAGTATGTAGAGGAGGGGGCTGGGAGACGAGGGGCAGACATCCTGGGAAGTGGAGACCCTCCTGTTAAGTGACACTTCAAGGGCACCAAGATGAGGCTTGGGTGAATATCCAGGGCTCCCAGTTCCTAGCCTGAAGGTATTTTCATTACACCCCATGGCTTCTATTTTAAGAAAGTCAATGACAAAAGATGACGGAGCTGCTGGACACACAGGAGAACCCACACACCTTGCTAGTTTTCATGCTTCAGGAGTGATGGCTTCAGTGCTCTGACAAAGGGTTGGCGTGAGCTGGTGGGGAGAGGGGCAGAGAGAGAATCACCACACAGAAAGACCAGCTGTGGCAGGAGTTGGTATCTTTCCCATGGAGAAGGACTCACACCCTGTCTGCTTTCCATCTTGATGAAAAACATTTGATTTTCATTTCTCTTACCTGTGTGAAAAGTCGTTAATGTGTCACATTTTGAATAGCTGGTTACATGCACAGTCACGTTTTGTGCTCTCTCCTGTTTCTGGTGACTAAGACCCCCTCCCCCTGGAATGTTGGGATGTTACAGTGGGGTGCCGAGCAGCAGTTACAGGCCTCTCTTCCCCACCCCTCTCGATACTGTTATTTTTATATTAGTTCCAATTTATTCTTGTGTGATTGAGGATGGCCTTAGGAGAGACATTCTTTCATGTCCCCTGCTGAGAAAGAAATATGGAAGACAAGAAGTTCATTGGTGAGTGTCTAGACTAGAGCTTCTGGCAGATGGATAACGTGACAAGTCAGACCTGGAGGGTGCATAAAAGCATCCAAGTTTGCTATTTGGCTCTGGGGCGTGCAAAGTTTTCAAATTAGTATTTAGACCCTAATAATTAACAGTAATAGAAGTAATGTCATGCTGATGATGGAAATAAGCCCAGCAGCACGATTTGGGTGTGCTAGGTTATACCTGACCCTGTGTTAGATGCAGAGTGTGGGTCTCTCACTTATTCCCACCTCTGCCCTAAGGGTGGAATAATTATCACCCCGTAATGAGGAAACGCACCCACTGTCACCCTGAAAGTCCAAGGGCAGTCCATGGGCAGGGTCTCACGAGCTCCGTGAGGCATCAAAGCTGGGCTGTTTCCACTAGCTTTGTCTCTTGCCTCTTAGGTGGAGGAAGTGACTTGTGAGTATTTCACTTCAGGACATTTATTTTAAGTTCTCTAAAAATTGATCTTGTTATTAATTGGGAATTTCAAAGAGTTTTAAGCGATTCATTCACCTAAGTATAATTATTGAATTCCTACTATATACCAGGCAGCACTAGATGCTGTTGGTGGGTCCAAAGGTTAATGTTTGGGTCTTTAAGCGTACAGTCAAGAAGGCAAGTGTAGATACGTGAAGCGGATGGTATCATCTGCGTAGTTTGAAGGAGGAGAGAAGGGGTTAGGGTGTCAGCTGAGGAGGAACTCCAGAACCTCTCAATGTTGGCCGTCCGGGTCCCCCACCAGCTGCGGGCTGCTTGGGGGCTCCCAGGGCATGCTGGGTGGCCTCCAGGGCCCCAGTCTTCTGCTCCGTCAGGTCTGAGAGGTTCTGCTATTCCCATGATTACTTCCGGTTTCTAGGTTTGAATTCATTTTTGCTGTGGCAGGTACAGAAATAAACCATCCACGTGTCCTCTGTAGCAGCCCAGCCAGTCCAGTCCAGGGGGCCACAGACTCTTTGTGTTTCAGGTGGGTTGCCCAGTGGAGCCCCCTCTTAGGCTGTGCCACTAGCAAAAAACAGGACCTCTCGCCAACCAGTGCTGTTCTGATTCAGGAAACAAGTGTCACTATCTCACCTCTTTCTGCTAACTCAGTCCACCTCTGTCATTGTCCTTTCTTGCAGTTCTGTGTCTCCCACCTCTCCCCCTCCCCCATTTTGCTGCGGCCTCTTCTGGAGGCTTTAATTGTTCTCCCTGGACAGAGGGATCCCCGAGGCTGACAACTTGTAACACACGGGTTGGATATTTTCTGGAATTTCCTTTGATGAGTATTTTAATTTTAGGTTCTTTGGTGTTACTGAAGGTTCTTAAAAGATATAACTAAACAAAATTCATGATCTCATTTGCCATAAAATGTCAAAAACATTGCCTATTGCATCACTGGGCAGCCCCCACATATGGTCTTTCTTGATATTTTTATTTTAGAAGTTGGTGTTAGAAAAATATTATCTTTCTCTAAGGAATGATATCCTTCCTTCTGCTGCAAGAGAATGACAAACCTACATTCTAGCGTGCCTGCCTTTTTCCCCTTCTGGTTTCAGGAAACTTGGAACCAAATTTCAAGGCAGAGCTGACAGTGGTTATTCTGCCTGGGCAAGAATCACAGTCAGCTAGGCTAGCGGCCTGGGTGAGGTATTTAACAAATCACTCCATAGCTCATTTTGCACATCCGTACGATGGGATGTAGCCCCAACTCAGTGCACAGCGGGCAGTTCCGTGCATGTAAGGTTACTCTCTGCTGTGATTTTTTATCATCAGAGCTACCATGTTGACTCTGTTGTTGCGTTTGTATTTTCTTTTATTTTCAGTTTCTCTTTACGCCTAATTTTATTTAATTAATTAATTGATTTTTTGACCTATTTTTATTTTAATCTAATTTTTGAGACAAGTCACCTTAAATCTTCTATGCAAAGACGTAACTCATGAGGATACTCAGGGTCCTCTCCCTGGAATTCAGGAAGGGGTTTTGGCTATTAAATCGCCACACCAAATATCCTGTGATCCATGTGTTGTTTTCCCCAAAGAAATACCTGGATACTGTATTGTGTTTAAACTGAAGTAGTATCTACTGCATATCTGATTCATAGTTTTTTTTTTTTTTTTAGTTTACAAAGTGCAAAACTAGTAACTATGATGACAATTTATTTGCTCAGCATTTTTAGCAGTCTCCATTTAGAATAAATCCAAATTTGAACATTCTAGAAATATACTTAGAGTGCCCTTTATTTCTTCTTTGTCTTTTTCTCTCCCTCATCTTATTCCAAAAGGATTTGAGTTATCTTACATAAATACATAAAATTTTCTTTATAACTGAAGCAAAAGAAGTATAAATGTTAGAAAAATAATATGAAGCCAGAGACTGAAAATCTTCCAAGTCAGTACCAACTCCAGCAATGTGCTGGCAAAAGACACTGCTGGGCTTGACTTCAAGAATGATCCTTGGTGTCTGTGACGACAGGAGAAGGCTTGAGGCCTGACGTGGCTGTGGTGTCCTCATCAGCGGGGTGAAGGCCACCCCTCTCGTTCCCATGGCAGCTGGAGACAGCTGATGGTGAGCAGAGCCTGGAGAGTGCCCCAGTCGGCCACACGCTGCCCGCCGAACTTAGACCTCTCCAGTGAGTTTAAAATCCCACACGTGTGTTATTCTGAAGTTGGTGTTTTTCTTTTTACTTTTGAAGATGCTTATCAGCGGTGAATATTGGCATCTGTGAAACTTTATCTCTTAGGGCACATTTAGCAGTTTAAGGAATTAAAGGTAAAATGTATTATGATTCTTTTCTCCCTAGAGGGAAAGGAATGACTGTCGAAAGTGATGTCTGAAGAGCTGTGCTGACAGAATGGTGGATGAGGGCAGAGAAGGAGGAGAAGGGTGAGGTGCCCTCCAAACTCCTGCTCCCCATTTCCCCTTCTCCCACCTACCACCTCCCCCAGGAAAGATGCCTGCATTGGAAAGGAATGTAGGCCCATGATCTCTTATCTGCAATTTCAAGATTTAGTTGTTTTTTTTTTTTTTTAAATATTTCAACAGATTTAGGGGGTACAAGTGTTTTTTTATTACACGGATGAACTGTATAGTGGTGAAGTGACAGAGCTTTCAGTGTACCTGTCACCCAAATAGTGTTCGTTGTACTTGGTAGGTAATGTTTGATCCTTCACCAGCCTCCCCACTTCTGAGTCTCTAGCTGCCATTGTGTCACTGTGTAATACCTGTATGCCCGTTGTTTAGCTTATGAGTGGGAACATGCGGTATTTGTTTTTCTGTTCCTGAAATACTACTTCACTTAGTATAATGGCCTCCAGTTCCATCCAAGTTGCTGCAAAAGACATTATTTCATTTTTTTTGGCTGAGTAGAATTCCATGATATATGTTTATATTAATATGTACACCACATTTTCTTTATTCATCGATCAGTGGGTACTTAGGTCGATTCTGTAACTTGGCAGTTGCAAATTGTGCTGCGATAAACACACAAGTGCAGGTGTGTCTTTGATGCAATAACTTCTTTTCCTTTGGGTAGATACCCAGGAACAGCATTGCTGGATCAAATGGCCGATCTACTACCAGTTCTTTGAGGAATATCCATACTGTTTTCCTTAGAGGCTATACTAATTTACAGTCCCACCAGTAGTGTGGAAGTGTTCCCTTGTTACCGCATCTGTGCCAACATCTTTTCTTTTTTTGGCTTTTTAGTAATAACCATGCTGACAGGGGCAAGGTGGTATCTCATTGTGGTTTTAACTTGCATTTCCCTGATGATTAGGGACGTGGGGCATTTTTTCAACTGTTGGCCATTTATATCTCTTCTTTTGAAAAATGTCTGTTTGTGTCTTTTGCCAACATTTTTTTAAATTTCAGAGTATTATGGGGGTAGAAATGGTTGGTTATATAAATTGCCTTTGCACCACCAACAAGTGTGCCCATCCTCCAGATAGCATCCATTAGGTGTAGGATTTACCCATCCTCTCCTGCCCCCCTACCTGCCTGACACCCTATGAATGTTACTTTCCATATGTGCATATTAGTGTTGATCAGTTAGTACCAATTTAATGGTATGTACCTGTGGTGTTTGTTTTTACCTTTTTGTGATACTTCACCTAGAAGAATGGGCTCCAGCTCCATCCAGGATAATGCAATAGGTAGTTCATCATTTTTTTTATGACTGAGTAGTACTCCATGGTATACATATACCACATTTTATTAATCCATTCATATATTGATGGGCACTTGGGTTGTTTCTACCTCTTTGCAGGTGGGAATTGTACTGCTATAAACATTCAAGTGCAGATGTCTTTTTTATAGAATGTCTTTTGTTCCTTTAGGTAGATACCCGGTACTGGGACTGCTGGATCAAATGGTAGTTCTTTTAGTTCTTTGAGGTATCTCCATACTACTTTCCATAGAGGTTGTACTAGTTTTCAGTCCCACCAGCAAAGTATGAGTGTTCCTACCTCTTCACATCCATGCCAACATTTGTGTGTTGTGGGACTTTTTGATACAAGCTGTTTTCATTGAAGTTAGGTGATAATCTCATTGTAGTTTTGATTTGCATTTTCCTGATGATTAGAGAAGTTGAGCATTTTTTAAATGTTTATTGGCCGTTAGTCTATCTTCTTTTGAAAAGTTTCTGTTCATGTCTTTTGCCCACTTTTTAATGGAATTGTTTGGTTTTTTTCTTGCTGATTTTCCTAAGTTCTATACAGATTCTAGTTATCAGCCCTTTATTGGATGTATAGCTTGCAACTGTTTCCTCCCATTCACTCTAGTGATAGTTTCTTTGGCTGTGCAGAAGCTTTTTAATTTGTTCAGGTCCCATTTATTTATTTTTGTTGTTGCTGTGATTGCTTTTGGAGTCTTATTCATAAATTCTTTGCCTAGGCTGATGTCTGTAAGAGTTTTTCCAACATTTTCTTCTAGAATTCTTATAGTTTCATGTCTTAGGTTTGTCTTAAGTCTGTTATCGACTGTGAGTTGATTTTTGTGAGAGGTGAGAAGTGCAAATCCTGTTTCAGTCTTCTACATGTGACTATCTAATTTTCCCAGCACCATTTATTGAATAAAGATTCTTTTCCCCAGTGTAGGTTTTTGTCTGCTTTGTAAAAGATCAGATGGACAAATGAGGATGGTTTTATATCTGGGTTCTCAGTCCTGTCCCATTGGTCTCTGTCTCTGTTCTTGTGCCAGTACCATGCTGTTTTGGTTATTATAGCCTTGTATTATAGTATAGCTTAAAGTCTGATAAACTGACGCCTCCCAATTTGTTCTTTTTTGCTTAAGGTTGCTTTTTTGTCCACTTTTTAATGAAATTATTTGTTTTTTCCTACTAATTTGTTTGAGTTTCTTGTAGATTCTGGATATTAGTCCTTTGTTGGATGTATGGTTTCTGAATATTTTCTCCCATTAGGTAGGTTGTCTGTTTACTCTCTTATTTCTTTTGCTATGCAGAACTTTTTAGTTTAATTAAGTTCCATTTATTTATTTTTGGTTTTGTTATATTTGCTATTGGGGTCTTAGTGATAAATTCTTTGCTCAGGACAATGTCCAGAAGAATTTTTACTACATTTTCTTCTAGAATTTTTATGGTGTTAGGTACTACATTTAAGTCTTTAATCCATTTTGATTTAATTTTTGTGTATAGTGAGAGATAGGGATCCAGTTTTATTCTTCTGCATGTGGCTGTCCAATTTTCCCAGTACCATTTATTGAATAGGGCATCCATTCCCCAGTGTATGTTTTTGTCCGCTTTGTCAAAGATCAGTTGGTTGTAAGTGTATGGTTTTATTTCTGAGTTCTCATTCTGTTGCATTGATCTATGTGTCTACTTTTATACCAGTACCATGCTGTTTTGGTTACCATACTCTTGTAGTATAATTTGAAGTGAGGTAATGTGATGCCTCCAGATTTGTTCTTTTTGCCTAGGATTGCTTTGGCTATTCAGGCTCTTTTTGATTCCATGTGAAAGTTAGGATTATTTCTTCTAATTCTCTGAAAAATGACATTGGTATTTTGATGGGAAATTGCATTACATATGTAAATCACTTAGGGCAGAATGAACATTTTAACAGTATTGATTCTTCCAATCCATGAGCATGGGATGTATTTCCATTTGTTTGTGTCACCTGTGATTTCTTTCATCAGTATCTTGTAGTTCTCCTTGTAGAGATCTTTTACCTCCTTGGTAAATATATTCCTAGGGTGTTTTGTTTGTTTGTTTGGTAGCTATTGTAAATGGTATTGAGTTCTTGATTTTATTTTCAGCTTGGCTGTTATTAGTGTATAGAAATGCTACTGATTTGTATACGTTAATTTTGTAACCTGAGCCTTTACTGAGTTTATTTATCAATTTTATGAGTCTTTGGAGGAATCTTGAGGGTTTTCTAGATATAAAACCATATCATCAGGAAACAGGGATAGTTTGACCTCCTCTTTTCTGATTTTGGTGCTCTATATTTCTTTCTCTTGCCTGATTGCTCTGGTTAGGACTTCCAGTACTATGTTGAATGGAAGTGGTGAGAGTGGGCATCCTTGTTTTGTTCCAGTTCTTAGGGGAAATGCCTTCAACTTTATCCCATTCAGTATAATGTTGGCTGTGGGTTTGTCATATGTGGCTTTTATTATTTTAAGGTATATTCCTTCTATGCCTAGTTTATTATCAAGGGGTTCTGCATTTTATTGAATGCTTTTTCTACATCTATTGAGATGATTATGTGGTCTTTGTTTTTAATTCTGTTTATGTAGTGAATCATATTTATTGACTTGCATATGTTGAACCCTCCTTGCATCCTTGGACTGAAACCCATTTGATTATGGTGAATTATATTTTTTAATGTGCTGTTAGATTCAGTTTGCTAGCATTTTCTTGAGGATTTTTGCATCTGTGTTCATTAGGATATTGGTCTGCAGTTTTATTTTTTTATGTGTGTTTCCTTTCTGGCTTTGTTATTAGGGTGATACTGGCTTTGTAGAATGAGTTAGGTAGGATTCCTTGCTCCTCAATGTTGTGTAACAGTTTCAGTAGGGTAGGTACCAGTTCTTCTTTGTAAATTGTGTAGAATTTTTCTGTGAATCTGTGTGGTCATGGGCTTTAATTATTGGTAGATATTTTATTACTGCTTCAAACTCGCTACTCATTATTGTTCTGTTCTGAATTTCTATTTCCTCCTGATTCAATCTTGGGAGGTGGTATATTTCCAACATTTTATGTGTCCTCTAGATTTTCAAGTTTGTGTGCATGGAGATATTCATAGTAATCTTGGATAATCTTTTGTGTTAATCTTTACATGGCATCAGTTGTAATGTCTCCTTTTTCATTTCTGATAGAGCTTTTTAAATCCTCAATCTTTTGGGGTTAATTTAGCTACTAGTCAGTGTTATTTATCTTTTCAAAGAAACAACTTTTCATTTCATTGATCATTTGTATTGCTTTTTGGTTTAAATTTTGCTTAATTCTGCTCTGATCTTTGTTATTTCTTATCTTCTGCTAGTTTTGGGTTTGATTTATTCTTGCATTTCTACTTAAGGTGTGACATTAGGTTGTTTGTGATCTTTCTGTCTTTTTGATGTAGGCATTTAGTACTGTGAACTTCCTTCTTAAGACTTCTTTTGTTGTATCTTAAAGATTTGGGAAGCTGTGTTTCCATTGTCATTCAATTCAAAATATTTTTTGATTTCTATGTTGACTTTCTCATTGACTGAAATACTGTTTAGCTGCAGGTTGTTTAATTTCCACATGTTTGTATAGTTTTGAGAGTTCCTCTTGGAATTGATTTCTAGTTTTATTCCACAGTAGTCTGAGATGATAACATGGTATGATTTCAATTTTTAAAAATTTGCTTAGACTTGCTTTGCGGCCTACCATATGGTCTTTCTTGGAAAATGTTACATGTGCTGATGAGAAAAATGTATATTGTGCAGTTTTTGGATGGAATGTTCTGTAAATATCTGTTAGGTCCACTTTTTTTAGAATCTCGTTTAAGTCTAGTGTGTCTTTGTTGATTTCCTGCCTTGATCTGTGTAGTTCTGTCAGTGGAGTGTTGAAGTCCCCTACTATTGTTATGTTGGTGTTTATTTCATTTCTTAGGTCTAGTAGTATTTGTTTTATGAATCTAAGAGCTCAGGTGTTAGGTGCATATATATTTAGGATTGTATTCTACAAAACTAAGTTTCGCAAATGAAGGGGAAATAGTCATTCCCAGACAAGCAAACACTAAAGAAATTTGTCACCACTATACCTGCTCTACAAGAAATGTTCAAAAGTGCTCTATGCACTAGAAAGAATGGTCAATACTCACCAATGTAAAAGCGTTGGAGAGTAAAAACTCACAGCTGTTATAAAAAAGTAACACAGGGGAGAATACAAAACAACTCTGCAACAATCAACACCATGACTAGAACAGTACCTCACTTACCAATATTAACATTGAATGTTAGCAATCTAAATGCCCCACTGCTTAGAAGACATAGATTGGCAGAATGGATGAAAAAACAGAACCCAGATATTTACTGTCTCCACGAAACCCATTTAACTCATAAAGATTTTCAGACTCAAGGTAAAGGGATAGAAAAAAATATTCCATGCAAATAGAAATCAAAAGCGAGCAGGAGTAACTATTTTTACATCAGATAAAATAGACTTTAAATCAACAACAGTAAAAAAAGAAGACAAATATGATCATTATAGAATGAAAAAGGGATCAATTGAACAAAATGCAGGGTTTTTGACACTCATTTTGTGGCAAGACCTGACTGGCACTGATTTGAGGCTACTGAGCCAGTATCTTTACTTCTCCGTTTGTTCACTTCACTGCATGCATTTGTTTAGTGAGTGTTTATTTCCTAACAAGTGTGTGCTAGGGGGTGGGGACAACGGAAGAAGCAAATGAAGTAGTCAAAGTGAAAACCCTTTAAAAACCACAGAGTACCTGCCCATTTTGTTCTGCTTACTACTTCGTATTCTAGGCATACATTAACTCACAGCATGTCACCCTTTATGATACCCTGTTATGTTAGCTCTCCAAGACCCTGGAGGGGAGGGAGGGGCAGGTTTTATTAGTCCTCCTTTGTAAACTTGAAAGACAGATACCCAGTGCAGGATTTTGATATGTTAAATGTTGGGAGCAAGTTGCTTCTCTGGTCTGGGAGTGATGGGCTACTTTCCTTGGAGCGTGCTCAGTGTTTATATATTCAAGCTAACTGCCTCCTAAAGAAGGATTCCTAATGTGTCCGTTGGGCCATGCTAAAAATGCAGCTCTTTCTCTCCTAGACCCTGAAAATACATAGCAAGATATGGAAATAAGAACTGAATAGCCAACGTGGGGAACATGAGTTGGTGACTCTAAGAGATGTGTCACTACTACTGACTTTGAGAAGGGCCATGGCCACCATTCAGTTTGCAACTGGTTGCCTGAGGAATGTGGGTGTGCAAGTTATAGCAAAGCTCTCCCTTGGGTGGTCCTTTACCTCTGTCACTTCAAAGTGGAAGAAAGGTGGGTCCTCACAGATTCCAGGTTGGACAGGTTAGGGGTAACCTGCTTGATGGAGGTGGGTGTTGCTCAACAGATTTTCAGCCAGGAGCCTCTTTCATCCTGTCCATGGGCAAAGGCAAAGCCATCTAGGACCTTGCCTTTTGTCATAGAATGGACCCTTCCTTCCCTTATTCTGTGGAGGCCCAGAAGACTTGATGGGAGGTGGGCCTGGCTCTCTGGAGGGGGGAGGCCTATCCTAAGGGGCCGATAAGACATTCCGCTCTTCGATTCTGCATGTTTGTGATAAATCAGGTGGCATACTTTGCTCCCCTGTGCTTTCTGTTTTATCATTTAGAGTTTAAAAGTGGCTTCTGTGCTTTTCTCAAACTCAATGATACTTATTTAAATAAAGTAATACTTGTTCATTACATAAATGGGTACAATACAGAGGAACAAAAGGAAAAGGAAGAAAACACGTCACCCACCATTAACATTTTAGTTAAATTCTTCTTAGGTTTTTTAGTATTCATGTGTTTTTTGGGAGGGCCTGAAGATAGTTGTGTTTAACATTTTTACACAATTGGGATGTAACTGTATATACAGGTTTGTATCTCCTCTCTGTATCAGTAAATAACCTTGGGTGTGGTTTTCATGGCTATATACCTTTCTGCTACTGTTGGCTTTCTCTGTTGTTGGACATTTCATTGTCACTTTTTCATGATTGTAATTACACTGAGCAGCACATTCTTGTTTATAAATGATAATATCCATATCTCAGATTATTTCATAATGCAGTAGTGTTCTCTTATCTGTGGCTTTGCATTCCACAGTTTCATTTAGCTGTGGTCAGCCATGATTTGAAAATAGGTGAGAACAGTACAATAAGATCTTTTGGGGGAGGGCAGGGAAGAGAGATATCACATTCACATAACTTTTATTATAGTCTAGTCTCATAAGTGTTCTATTTTATTGTTATTAATCTCTTCGTATACATAGTTTATAAATCAAACTATATCACAGGTATGTGTATACAGGAAGAAAACATAGCAGAGTGATATGTAGGATTCAGTACTGTCTGTGGTTTCAGGCATCCACTGGGGATCTTGGAACTTACCCTCATGAATGAGGGGTACTGCCATATCCATTTTTGGTTCTGGAATGATTGGGTTACTTAATGACGCCTGTTGGTGCGAATGTAGAGTTTTAGTGCATTTACACTGTAGCACAGATGTGTCCATATGGGCTAGTGCTAAAATGTAAGTAATAACTATCCAATTAAAGAACAGCCTTTCTACTCACATTTGGATTCTGAAAGTGCATGCTGTTCGTATCAACCTGTGGTGTTGGTTAGTGTTTCTGTGTACAAGAACTATGCCAGTCCTCACCTGACAGCTTTCAATGTACAGGTATGGTCTCTTTAATAACAATACTTATTTATCGAAATAAGATCTTACAGGGGAATAGTTTACTAAAGAGTCCACGGGGGATTAGTCACACATTTACTAATGAGCCTTCCCTGTTGTGAGAAAAGGACAATGTGTGTCATATGATTTTTTTTCTAAATTTTTTTTTCCCTTAAATAACGCTTTCATACATGCCAACATTTATGGCTCCTCGTTCACGCAGTTGCTGGGATGCCAGCCTCCAGGGGTGTCCCGCCCCTGCCTTGCTGCCTTGGTCCCAGTTACCAGCACTGCGTAGCCTTTCAGGAGCCTTTGCCAGTTCTGTGTCGTCAGCCTGAGGGGCTTTCAGGTTCCTCCCCAGCAGGTCCAGGCTTCCTTTTCCTCTGCGTGCGGCTCTCCGTGTCCCTCTGAAGGGGCAGATTTCCTCTCCCGTGGTACTCAGCCCTGTTGGCCTCCTCGGCTGCGGCGGTGGGCGGGTGCGAGCCCCGCTTGACGTCTGGCCTCCCCGCTCGCTCCCTCCTGCCGAGCCTGTGCCAGCCATGTGATGGGGAGGTCGGTGGGCGCCGGGTCTCTCTGCCGCCAGTCAAGACTGACCATTTTCTTGGGGAGGCGCAGCAGAAGGCCTTTGCGCTGTACGGTTTTGGACGTCGATAAGCCAAGGACTTCACTAATGTCTCCGGTGTTTTCTAGAAAAGAAGAAGCTGAGGAAGGGCAGGCCGTCGCGGGAGTGGCGGGAGCGGAGGAATGCCATCCAGCTCACCAATGAGCACACGGTAGAGACCCTGGTGGTGGCCGACGCGGACATGGTGCAGTACCACGGGGCGGAGGCCGCCCAGAGGTTCATCCTCACCGTCATGAACATGGTGAGTCTGGGGTTGGGGTCCTGACACAGGTGGGCTCTGTTTTCTCCTGATGAAAGCTCTGGGAGCAGGTGCCCTGTCCTGTGGCCTCAGGAGAGGAAGAAGCTGGATTGAGGGCATGGGCGGGAACACAGCCTTGTGATTCCTGGGCATCACAGAGGGCATGACTGGGGGGCTTCCCTCTGGGAAAATGCCTGCCCACCAGCTCTGCCCGGGTGTGGGGCTGAAGTGTCTGATCTGCTCAGTGGTCCGGCTGCTCGTTAGCCGAAGGCTGCTCAAGACCCTTGCTGCACACAAGATCCACGCCAAGGGGCATTAAAAGTTGAGTGAGTCCCAGACCCTGCTCTAAGGAGTCAGCTGTGGAGTGGGCGGAATCAAACCAACTTTACTGGAAAACAGAATCTGCCATGGGCTGAGAGGGCCTGGTGGGCAGTGGGGAGAGAGGTCATCTAGTTGAGGGAGCCATGGAAGGAGTCACGAAGCCTGTGTTTGCATCTGATTTGTTGAATGGGGATGGTGGGAAACCCTCTTTACATAATGGGGGTGGGGGAGGCTGCACTCC
The DNA here is from genome assembly GCA_963575035.1 of Avahi laniger. Lineage (NCBI taxonomy): Eukaryota > Metazoa > Chordata > Mammalia > Primates > Indriidae > Avahi > Avahi laniger. The sequence goes on along the minus strand of CAUYSK010064856.1, from coordinate 1,984 downwards.
TCGAATACTGCATCTTCAGAGGCATCCTAGCTCCACCATCCATCCATGTTCCCAGCAAGTGTTTTTGACGACCTTCAAAAGCCTTTGACATTGTGTTAGGTGCCAGGGGTACAAATGCAAAAGAGACCAGGTCCTTCCCTTGAAAGGAAGTGGCATTAACAGATGAATAAAGCATCCATGCTACAGTAGAAACATCTGCAGGGGCCCCCTGGAGCCCAGATGGAGGGCTGGCGTGGGATCACCCTGCAGCCTGAGGCTTCGTGCAAGAGTGAAACCTGAACAGAGAGTGAGTACCTGCCAGTTTAGGGGTGGGTGGCAAGGTCACGCAGCAGGAGCCAGGCCTGGAGGTCTGTCAGCTCCATGTGGGGAGGGCAGGTGGCTGGACGTGGCTGGAACAGGAGTGGAGGGGTCCTAGGGTGTAGGTGGAGGTGTGGACAGGGTGGGGGGTGGGTATCCTGAGGAGTGTGGGCTCTACCCCGAGGAGTGGGGCCACTCTCTGGAGGGGTGGAGAGCAACATGCCCAGGTGGATGTTTGGAAGGACAGCCCAGTGTCTGCAGGGAAGGTGTGCGTGGAGCATCACGGATGGTGCATGTGTGGGGAAAGGGCCAGAGCTGAGGGGTGGGAGTGGGTGGAGGAGGTGCTGGGAGGAAAGACCCACAGGAGTCAGTGACCAGCGGGATGCAGGAGGCGGTGGCGAGGGAAATGCAGGCTCCACCTGGGCTTCAAGCTGGGTGGATGGTGGAGTCACTGGCTGAGAAAAGGAGCAGAGAGAGTTTGGGGCCACAGCGAGGAGTTCTGATGTGGTCAGGGTCATGCAGGAAGTGGCTGGCAGGGCCATGACCACCGGACTAAACCTCTCCCTTACCTGGCCACAGGGAGGTACCCCATCCTCTGTTTAGTCAGACTTTCCAGGGCCGGCTTTGGGACACACACATCTCTGACTGGAGGAAACTCCCTCTGCCTCGTTGATGGCCCTCAGGCACGCTATGCTCTGCAGCGGAGGCTGTGTGCGTGGCACTTTGAGAGTGTAGACTTCCTTTCTGAGGGTGAATCCTGTCCCATTGTGTGTATGTGGCACATTTTGTGTATGCATTCATCCACCGATGCACACTTGGGCTGCTTCCACCCTTTGTCTGTTGTGAATAGTGCCTCTGTGAGCATGGGTGTGCAAATATCTGGTCAAGTCCCTGCTTTCAATTCTTTTGGGTATATCCCTGGAAATGGAATTATTTGGTTAACTTTTAATGGTGCTTGGCCCTGGTTCCTGAGAGAGATTTCCGTGTTCTTCATTTGCACAAACCCAGGTCTGCCTGGTAGCTGGTTAATGATAGGCTGCAGCGTTCACGTCTGCCCAGAGGAAGCCCACCAGGAGGGCTGGGGGGCCTGGCTCTGCACCACACTCTTTCATCTGCCGATTTTTTCATCTCATTTTAAAAAATTCTCCTGGGCACAAGTGCAAGGAATAAACATTCATTACAGCAACAAAGATGGTAATAAGGCAGAGCTTCCACTTTGATATTGCTGTCATAATTTATCGTCCAGGCAGGGAGGTGGAGGGGTGGGGATGGTACATGGAGACATCCTTACTCCTCCCCACCCCTCGTGGACCATAAGGCCTAAATCAGCGGTCCCCAGCCATTTTGGCACCAGGGAATGTTTTCGTGGAAGACAATTTTTCCATGGACCTGGGGTGGCGTGGGGGGGATGGTTTCAGGATGATTCAAGCACATTACATTTATCGTGCACTTTATTTCTGTTATTATTACATTGTAATATATAATGAAATAATTATACAACTCCCCATAATGCAGAATCAGTGGAAGCCCTGAGCTTGTATTCTTGCAACTAGACGATTGCATCTGGGGGTGATGGGAGACAGTGACTAATCTGACAGGAGGTGGAGCTCAGGCCGTGATGTGAGCGATGGGGAGCGGCTGCAAATACAGAGGAAGCTTCGCTCACTAGCCTGCCACTCACTTCCTG
>CAUYSK010064854.1:0-28989 GCA_963575035.1 Avahi laniger | reverse complement strand
ACTACAGGCGAATGCCACTATGCCTGGCCAATTTTTTATATTTTTAGTTGCCTGGTTAATTTTTTTTTCTATTTTTAGTGGAGGCGGGGTCTCACTCTTGCTCAGAACTGGTCTCAAACTCCGGACTTCAAGTGATCCTCACACCTTGGCCTCCCAGAGTGCTAGGATTACAGGCATGAGCCACCATGCCTGGCCTGATTTTCCCTTATTGCTCTCCTATCTTCTTAAACTGTATACTTACTTCATTTGTTTTATTTTTTTCTCTTATCTGTGTTTGCGCTTAACATTATAAATGTTTCTCTTGATACCACCTTGGCTTCATTCTGCAAGGCTTGAGTTTGTGCTCTTAATACCTTACATTTCTAAATCATTAGCAACTTCATGTATATAGGTATATATAATTTAATTTTCTCTTTTTGAGACTTATTTGGTAGTGTGTGCTTATCATAATCTTTCAAGGCATGATGTTTGGCTATTCTTTAATTCTTAATTGTCTAAGTTCTTGGTTCAATTATTTATTCTATACAATTTTTGTTTTGGAGGACTATGTTGAGATTTTTACTTTTGACCTGATACAAGATTATTTTTGATTAATAGTTCATGTTTTTAAAAACATGAACTCTTGCTCAGAGCTGATCTCGAACTTCGAACCTCAAGTGATCCTCACACCTTGGCCTCCCAGAGTGCTAGGATTACAGGCGTGAGTCACCATGCCCGGCCTGGTTTTCCTTTATTGCTCTCCTGTCTTCTTAAACTGTATCCTTACTTCATTTGTTTTATTTTTTCTCTTATCTGTGTTTGTTATTTATTTACTTTTTAGAGTTAAGAACAATCTAGATATACCTATTAGTCATATGAAGCTTATTAACCCTATTGTTCATATTCACTTTCCTTATTCATTTATATTGTCAACTTGTCATGTCAGTTTCCAAAAGGTAAATAATTTTTTCTATGAAATTGGTATGTTCTTTTATTTCTATTAGTTTTGCACGTAGTATTTCGATTTTATGTGTTGATTAAAATACTGCATTGTAAAAGGGATATAGAAGATTAAAATTTTAAAAATGCCAACAGGAGGGCAAAAGTAAAGTAAAAACACTTCAAAAACACATTGTATATGAGTGACTGTAGTATTAGAAATGTTTAGTCTACTGTAGATAAGATGTGGTGAGGGCGGGATGGGGCGGAGGGAAGTATGTGAACTATATATACAAAGTCAAGTGTATGAAGTGCTGTCCCACGACTGTGACATGCTAGTAGCCATCTGAGACCTAGAACCATGTTTGCCACAGAGAAAATTTTTTTTTTATTTCAGCACATTATGGGGGTACAGATGTTTAGGTTACGTATATTGCCCTTGCGCCCCAGAGAAAATTTTTAATAACATTAAATAACCTTTCTAAAATTAAAATTTTTGTTTTCATTTTTTGTTTCTTTAACCAATGCAATAAGCAGCAGCATGCCAGAGTTACAAAAGCAGTGAGGCTTGGCTTTAAATGCAGTTCCCTTACACCATGTGAGCTCGGGCAAGTTTCTTATGTCCTCTGAACATCAGGTCCTTAAACTGGAAACAATGACACCTTTCTTATAAGGTTGTTAAGAAGATTAATGAGATGATTTGTGTAAAGAATCTAGTGAAGTGAAAGTATCTGGCACATAGTAGGTATTCAATAAAGTGCTTTATTGTTTTTATGGTAGAACTAATACTGATAATATAATTTTATTATTTTTCATGAAGCTTCTTAAGGAGAATTAGCATTCAAACCATGATGCATAGTTTATTAGTTATCTATTGCCGCATAATGATATTATCACAAATTTAGTGGCTAAAAACAACACACATTTATCATCTCACAGTTTCTGTGGGTCAGCAACTCAGGCACAGCTTAACTAGGTCCTCTGCTTCAGGGCGGCTCACAAGCTGCAGTGACAGTGCTAGTCAAAATTGGAGTCTCATCTCAAGGCTCATTGGGGAAGGATCTGCTTCCACGTTCATGTGTTGGTTGGCAAAATTCAGTTCCTTGCAGCCTGATGGACAGAGGACCTTGGTCTCTTGTGGGATGTTGGCTAAAGGCCATCATGCAACACTCTGCCCAGGGCCACTCACAACATTGCAGCTTGCTTCTTCAAAGCCAGCAAAGGACAGAATCTTCCAGCAAGACAGACGTCACCATCCTATATAGCATACCACAGAAGTGACATCCCATTGCCTTTGCTGGACTCTTTGGAGTAGGGGGCACAGCTCTCACCCACACTCAAGAAGAGGAGATTCTACAGGGTGTGTATCCCAGGAGGCAGGGATCGTGGAGGTTACCTTACAGTTTCTCTACCACAAGTAGAAATGAGACAGAGGAGAATGTGGCTCCATTTAAAAGAAATGCAAATTAAAACCACAATGAGATATCATCTTACACCAATCAGAATGGCTATTATCAAAAAAACAAAAAATAACAGACATTGGTGAGGATATGGAGAAAAGGGAACTCATATATTCCTGGTGGGACTGTAAGTTAGTGCAACCTATATGGAAAACAGCATGAAGATTTCTCAAAGAACTGAAAATAGAGCTACCATATGATCCAGCAATTTCACTTCTGGGCATCTACTCAAAGGAAAATAAATCAATATATTAAAAAAATATACCTGCACTTGTATGTTTATAGCAGCACTATTCACAATAGCAAAGAAATGGAATCAACCTGAGTGTCCATCAGTGGAGGATTGGATAAAGAAAATGTGGCACAGACACAATGGAATACTATTCGGCTGTAAGAAAGAATGAAATCATGTTTTTTGAAGCAACATGGATGGAACTGGAAGCCATTGTCTTCAGTGAAACAATTCAGACACAGACAGATAAATACTACATGTTCTCACTTATAAGTGGGAGCTAAATAATGTGTACACATGGAAGTAGAATGGAATGATGGACAATGGAGTCTCGGAGGGGTGGAAGGGTGGGGGGGGGTGGATGATGGGAGATTGCTGGGTGGATACAATGTGTGTTACTTCAATGATTTATGCACCGAAGGCTCTGACTTCACCTCAATGTAATATATCAATGTATGAATAACAAAATTACACTTGTACCCTATGAATATATATAAATAAAAAATAATGGGAAAAATTAAAATTAAAAAATATTTTAAAAATCTGAAAATAATTATAAATATTCAAAGAAGAAATGAGCCATACTATGAGAAAGTGTTTATATTGGCTAAATGATTCTGTCAAAGATTAAATATGGCAGGTAGGAAATCCAAGGCAGCTCATTTTCAAGTTGTCTCCCCAGTATGGTGTGGTATCATTAGGATACTGCTGATAGTGTTTCACTAGAATTTTTCTTGAATCATATTCTAGTTATTAGTTTAAAGGAAACCAATGTCTTCTTAAGAAATAAGTGTTTAGGAAAAAAAGAAGTGAGACTGGCCAAATATCCAGCCTCTGCTATCCCCATACGTTTGTTAAACATTCTTACAAAATTCAACTCTTTTTTCTGTTATGCCTTAGAGAAGTCATTGTAAAGACAATAATAAAAATACTAGTTATATGGTTTAAAAAAAACAATTAGCTGACAGAAGAATTCTACATGGAGTCCAAAGTAATGAATTTAATAATTGTCATTCTACATTCAGAAAATAGTAGTTGAACTCATTAATAATATTCATCGAAAGTATAACATTTTGCTGGAAGTTAAGAAGGAAGGCTTTGAGTAAGACTGGTACGGTTCTAACCTTTCTTCTGATAATTACTTCTATGTGACCTTGGATAAGTGACTTAATTACTTTGTGCCTCAGTTTCATCATCTGTAAAAGTGGGGATAGTATTACTCTTCAAATGGAACTGTTTGGAGGATTAAATCAATTAATTATTACCAAGTGTTTATATGTCACATCCTATGTGCTTAATATTATTAGCTATTTTCATAATACCATTTACTCAAAATGGGTTAAATATAGAGGCAAATTATAGCTTTTGGAATTAAATACAGTTTTTTAAAAAACTAAGGATGTATTATTGCATGTATGTATATAAATAGTTGTCATGAATTATGTCTTCACTCTCCTATTGTATGAACTATTTAATAAATTATAGAGCACATATAGAACTAGCCATTTCCCATTTGTTGCAGCTTGATTAAAACTCTTTTGTTATTCTTAATGAGAACTTTGGATGAGATTAAAATGCAAAAGAACAGGTGGTTTCTCAAATTTTAATAATAGCAGGGTAATGAAGTCTTTATCTTCCAATTTAATTAATAAATTGTCCCCTTTTGATCCAAAAGCAGTAATAGCTTTTGGTAAATAATCAGCCTGCCAATATTTGTCAAACATTTCACACTAAATTGCCATCATTTGGATTACAGATGTATGCAGTTCACAAACCCTCTTCTTGGTGTTTTCCCAGGGGCAATGTGCAACTAAATCAGCTCAGAAAGAACATGAGGATTTGGAAGAACTGATTTGAATTTATGAGAAGACGTTTCACAAAAGTCCTAGTTTACATTCTTGCACAGACTTGAGCAATGCTAATAAATTGCCCTGACTAAGAAGGCTGTTTCCTTTCCTTTTCTCCTTTCTTTGTATGTGGGAATTTATAGATGAAAAATTTCACATTGATGGTGAGAGAGTCTCAGAATTAACCCTTAGGCTGAAATGCTGTAGCCTTCCAATAAGGCTTCACCACCTTCAGTTTCCTTACCAATCGGAGGTCTTTTTCTTTAATTTGTCAATGTCATGCTAATTGCCATGAGGGTATAGAAAAACACTGGGCACCAATGGGCTTGGACCTTGCAAATATTTCTGTACAGTACCAGTGAGATACTAACAGTTTTTGACAGAGGCTATTCCACCCTCCATCTCTACCTTGCCATTCTTTTTATTTTTGAGATGAGGACATATTTTTGCACATTTTGTATAACTGTGAAGTCGTGCATTAAGATAGAGACAATCTCCTACAAAGCAAAAGGAATAGCAACCTTATTCCACTAACCCATGACACCAGACAACAGAGATCTCTGCTAAGGTGAAGGCATTCAATTTATAGTGTCCTGCCTTTCTTCCTCTCTTTCCGGTGGCTGCCACCTTAAATGCCCTGTAATTCTGTGCCACCATTTATTTTGTCATGTGAGCACCTGTGTCTCAGCTACTAGACCAAGACAGACAGCTGATTTCACATATCGTTGAATAGCAAATAGACATCATTGTCTCAAACTATAAATTTTATACACATACATACATACACACACAAAACCCTTGGAAATACAGTGTGTTTGTCCAGTTAGAAAGAATAAGAGAGAAAAAAATCAATAAGGACAATAGAAAATTTCTTCTCTTAGAATGCCTCAAGTTTAATATAGAAAAGTGGTATAGTATAAGAATATTCTGGAGGCAGACTGTCTGATTTTTTTATTATGAGGGCCTTTGGGCAAGGTATTCAATGCCTTGGTTCCTTGGTTTCTTCATCTTTAAAATGGGAGTCTACATCGTAGGGTTACTGTGATAATTAAATGAGTTAACACATGTAAAGTGCTTAGCACAATAGCTAGTCCATCATACAAAATTAATAAATATCAGGTAGAAGAAATATGATTATTTGTATTAATAGTAGAGTAGCAGCAGCAACAAGAGATTATCTTTATTTTCGTGAGTCCAACAGCAAATAAAATAGAGATACTGTGGACAAAATCCTTCAAATCACAAGTCTCCACCTTTTTGTTTTCTATCCTAGCACTAAAATAAATTTAAAATTTAAAAAAATACAATTTTTGTTCATGTCAATGGTATATATTTCATTGAAATTCCTGAGTTTTGGGGTCATAATCTACTTTCAGTAAACAGAAATATCCCTTAGTCCATTAAATGGGAGAAATGCTGCTTTCAAATCAGCATCTCATGAGAACTCAATGCTTCCACTATTACTACGGCCACACAGACTCATCTGGCAGAGCATCCGTGGTGCTTTGCATGTGGTCCTTTCTTATTAGAGCCGTGTTTACCACCTGTGAGCACAACACATGTAGAAAGAGACTTTTACAATTAGCCCTTTCAGAACCAATTCTGAAATTAATGCATTTTGAATGAATTGACCTGTATTTTTCCTCATCAATATTGCTCTTGGTATAATGCTTTTTACATTAAAAAGAGGATTATTTACTTGATTTAGCTTTGCTGTAAAAAAAAAAAAAAGAAAGTAAAAAACACAGGCTTAAAGACATAATGTAATACATTAGGTAGAAATATCCGTTGTATTGTTATTCTCTATTTTATATGGACTTGGGTACGTTGACTTAGGAAATACAGCACTGCTATTTGAATTCAAGTGCTTCTATTGTCACAGCTAATGTTTGTTGTACTCCTATTTTGGGACAGGCAATGTTAAAGTGTCCTTACATGTATTTCCTTAATCTTCTAGTGACCCCGGGAAGTAGGTGTCGTGATAATCCTAGTTTTCCAGGTGAACCTATGAGGCACAGAGGAGGTGAGCAACTTTACGGACACCTCACCTATCGTAGTGGGTGGCCGGGATTTGAGTGTTGGATCTCGCTCCAAACCTCCTCCCCCTTTTATTTGTTAAACAAATACATTGCTCCACCACTAAAAATAATAGTTCCTGACATTGTCCTCACACATCTTATTTGTCCATTCTCCATTTCGTGGAAATGGAACTTGAGACACAGAAGGTGAAATAATTTGCCCAAGTCACTCAGCTAGTGAAAGTGGGGAGTCAGGACTCAAACCCGGGCAGTCTGGCTCCAGTAGCTCAGCTGAGCACATGATTGGGTGTCCTGTTGAACAGGAAAACTTATTTTCTTTGTGAGAAAGTATTTTTTTACTTGGACTGGCTTTTATCATTGGTAGCAAGGTGGAGTCTTTCAGAAATATCTTGTCTTCCAAGCGCTGGTCTGCTTGGCCTAAAATGCCCGGGCAGGGTCTTTTTGCATCTTACCCCATTAACAGAGTAGCAGCCATTCATACCTTAGCATCCCTTAACACAGAGCAGGGAATACCTGATTATGGCTTTAGAAAAGAAGGTCCAAAGAAAACAGATCATAGGTATGGCGAATTTCAACAAGTGCTTGCTGGAAGAGACAAGAAAGATTAGAAATAAGGTTCAATTTTCCCTCAGGTCCTGAGCAAGCACTGAAATGAGCAGAAGGGAAAGTAACCAGGCAACCTGGGAGAATCAGGACCCAGAATGCCTTGACAGGAAGTAGACATCATTTATTAATAAGTCCACAAACTGCATGGACACCACAATCTCATTCACCTCAAATCCTCATCCATTTCTGGAGATCGGCAAAGTGCCATTGTTTTACAAAACACTTTCTCAGATAGTATTTCCTTTCTTGTGCACCAATATTACCAACAATACAAATTGCAAATGAAGTCTGAGTTGTGGCTACATTTTTTTTGTATAATTTAGAAGATTTGTGGGAAAGAGAATGAGAAGAAACAAAAGACTTTTAAGTCTTTAGTTTTAAAATGACAACCCCTCAAAGTAGAACAGTAACAAGGAAGTGTACAGGAGATGTGTGTAGGTATGGAAATTGTCATTTCAATGGTTGCGAAGAAATATCAAGGTTTGCTGAATGCAATTCTATCCGTTCATCAGTGACACCTGGCCTATTATTACAGGATATGTAAGATATGTCTTATGAATCAAAAAGTAACCCAGATAGCTATGAAGGGGCCAGGAAATGCTCTCAGTGACTTGGGGAATTCTTTAAATTTGCCAGACATGTGCTGAGAGGGAGGAAAACTGCCAGTATTTTAATTCTGTGAACACATTTTCAGTAGGCTAAACTTAAAGTCAGTATTTCACCTTGTTTTGGAAAGAACAGAGAGATCTTTTATGAGTTGGGTTTAAATTGTAATGAAATGTTACTATAGTAAGAAGACTTAGGGATTTGAGCTTTTGTTTTCTAATTATATGTTTAGTAAGGGTTTCCAAGCCTAATAAAATAAAGTCATAAATCAAGAACCTGACTTTGTGAGAAATAGTCATAATTGATAAAATAAACTCTTTTTTTTTAGGTAACATGAAATTGGCACTGAACAAAGTAGAATCTAATTTCATCCTAAAATATATGTATAGTTCATCTGAAAATCTAAGTCAACCATCTAGAAAAATTAAATAGAAAATGATATCTCTCTTCTTAGCTATTTCATTATTCTTTCTTGTTCAGCCTAGGCACTAATAAAGAAAAATAAACTATGTAAATATAAAGAATATGAGATAAAATCATAAATCTTCTATACCTGCTAAACTCAGACAGTGATTAAATATTGAAATAGATTCACTTCACTGCAAATGCAAAAAAAAAAAAAAGAAGAAGAAGAAGAAGCATCCTTGCAAAGAAAAAAAATGCTGGCTTAGAAAGTTTCTTAATAGTTTCAAAGCTCTAATAAGTAAAGTGCCATGATATAATATACTAAATAACCCATTCTGAAACGTTATGGCTTTGTTTGACGTGATAAATTGCTTTATAACATGCTCATGTCTATTAAAAATAAATCATATTGCTGTAAATTATGGCGACATCAGTTTGCTCTTAATTATTATTTCTTTACATATGACTACAGACCCATGTTGCAAAAATGAAGACTCGTTTCCTGATATTGTGAGATAGATGTCAACATGGACTATGGAAATTAAAATGTCTCTGAATAATAGCTTTAGCTTTTCTCTAGTGCCCTTCAATATATTTTCATGGTTTAGTATAAAATGTACCTTGATAGCTGACATCTGAATGACTTCTTAACACTGAACTGGCAAATAATAGCAATCTGAGCAAATCAAGCCCTCATTAATGTTACAAGTTCAAGAAAAAAGCACATATTTCATTTTTTTTAGAGACATATGGGAGCGTCCAAGGTTATGGACGTTTCACACATGACAAGTGTGCACTGTGAATATATTATGACATCATGCTGTATATTGTCAATATATAACAACAGGGATTCACTGGAACTTCAAAGAATGTCTCAGCTCTTTCTCATTCATTCTTCCTTTTTCTGTTTCCTTTCCCTTCCTTTCCTGTCTCTTCTCTCCTACATTAATTTAATCTTAATTCTTAGGTCAGATAGGATAAAGTAAACGTCTGTGCCCAAAGTGTGAGGGAGCCACATTAGCCCAGAGACAGTGCCAAAGGAGTGTAGGATGTCTATGCAGGAGGGTGTTCTTGGAGCCTAGCTGGGGTAAGGAGGCCATCCATGAAAAAAAATGTTCTGGTCTGGTGAGGGTCCCAGGGCCAACTGGGGTGATGAAAGTGTTCATATACTGGGACACCAATCATGGGAGGGCTCTATCAGAGTAGGGTAAGAAGGGGCATTTGTGTGGGGGAGAAGGTGGCAGCAGATACAGGATATTAGTTAGGTGAAAGGGGATTGATCAAGTAAGTAAACCAATTAAAAAGAAGGGGATACAGTTTTCCCACTATGAGAGAAATGCAGAATACAAATATGGAAAAGGAAAAAACTAGATTGAACTCTAAGATGTTGGATTGAAATTATAGGTATTGCTGTGAACTCATGGTTTTCAACGTATATATGATCGGGATGAAAATAAATGTAGATGTAAACATGAATGCACTTTGTGTATATGTATATATTGCCTAGCTCTTTTCATTAGAGGGCCTTGGAATGGTGTCCTACCCATAGTGAGAAGCACAGTTAGCACCTACTTCTTGACTTCTAAATATCATCCTGGGGCTTCACAGAGAATTGGTTGATTCCAGTGTTGAGAAAGAGAAAGCGCAACGTACCCCTGGAACATCTAGTTATGCAAGAAAACACTCAAAAAATGGTGGGAATATGTCAAGATGATACAGAAGCCAGATAGAATTTTCATTGGCCAGATATGAGACAATATAGCATCAAAATGAATAAACATAACAAGAGATGGTAAACAATTGGATAGAATAGGAAACCATGAGTCCATACAAACACAAATTTGGGCTATTTATATAATTTCCAAGTACTTCCCAATAAATTACTATTAGTTATAAAGGAAAAAAAGAGTAACTTTACGCTGGAGAAAATTGGTAGACACCATCTGAATTAAGTGGTCAAAACTAAACAAATAGAAAAATGGGACAAATGGAAATCACATGGCATATAAAGATGCAATGAGAACACAGCATTACTTCAGTTATGTGCCTGCTAAAGATGCATCATTTAAATACATCTAAGCATGAGGTGCCATTACACAAATGCAGATTGAGGGATGGTTTTTTCTTTTTTCTTGAGACAGAGTCTGGCTCTGTTGTCCAGGCTGGAGTGCAGTGGCTTCAGCCTAGCTCACAGCAACCTCGAACTCCTGGGCTCAAGCAATTCTTCTATCTCAGCCTCTCGAGTAGCTGGGACTACAGACACGTGCCACCATGTCTAGCTAATTTATTTTCCATATATATTTTTAGTTGTCCAGATAATTTCTTTCTATTTTAAATAGAGACGGGGGTCTCGCTCTTGCTCAGGCTGGTCTCGAACTCCTGACCTTGAGCGATCCTCCTGCCTCGGCCTCCTAGAGTGCTAGGATTACAAGTGTGAGCCACTGCGCAGGCCAAGGGATGGTTTTAAGATAACCAGTCTGTGATCTTTAAAAGTGTCAAGGTCACGAATTCAAAGAAAGACAGGGGAAATGCTCCAAACTCGAGGATATTAAAGAGATATCACAGCTAAATGTAGCTTGTGATTCTGAATTGAATCCTTTGGCTATAAAAGGCATTATTCATACAATTGCTGGAACGTAAATGAGATTTTAGGTTTAGATGGCAGTCATTTATCAGTTCTTATTTCCTGACTTTGATGAGTGTATTGCAGTGATGATGTAGGGAAATGTCTTTGTTTATGGGCTACTAGGGTGGTAATATGACAAAGGGTCAGCAATTTACTCTCAAATGGTCCAGAAAAAAGTTCTCTGTTATTGTACTTACAATTTTTGTGTAACTCTGTGATTGTTCCAAATTCCCAAAAATGATAAAATCTTTTGTGTCATAGTCTCCCAGGATGCAATTTGTCATTCTCCCAATTTAAAGATAATTGTAATATAATAATTCTGTTTGCTTTTACAGTATCTGAATTTTAATGGGTGTCATAGATTTTTACCACCCTAGAGAATTTTGATGTAATTCAATTATTTTTCTAGCTCACTTTATATCTCCCTGGATGTGTTTACACATTGTACTCTGGGACCTAAGGATAACGTGGAAAATCAATTGTTTAAAAATATGGAATGCAAGCCCTAAGACAGCATATAACATTTTTATATTTGGTTTCAAATGTGCATAGTTAATCCCATTTTAGAGTAAAATCAGATAAATTTAAAATTCTATTTATGCATTCTCCAGAAGCTAACTGAGCCCCCAAAGTGATTAGCCACATAGAAATTTTAATTAGTTTGATGAAATCTGCCATTTAAGCAGTTGGAAATTTGGAGATCCAAGAAAATGATCTGATTTTTTTTTTCTGTTCTTAAAAAAAAAAAAAAACAAGGAATTAAAATGCTTTGTCTGAGAGGAGCAGAGGAGTGACTCCCCGCCAGAGAAGCACAATTTGTATGCAACCATGTTCTTGCACAGTTATCTTGTGTTAATGGGGAGGGGGGGTTCTGGATTACAAAGTGGCTAAGGTAGGCAGAATACTGTATTGTGAATAACAGTATTAAAGCACACAAGATGGATTATTGACATTATATTTTACATAATGTTATATAAAACAATGGGCCTTGCATAGCAAATCCGTGCTGAAAAGGCTCAACCTTATCACATTACCATGGATCAGTGTGAATTTTCTTTTCAAAGCAGAGTTCTAACCAGGAGTGGGAGCCAAGTTCTTTTCTAACTGTGTTTATGCAAAGACTTCATTTCAGACACCTTGGGCTGGAGCAGCATGTAAATTGTCAGGAAAAAATATTGCTAGCCCGAAGCTACCAATAGAGCCAGTTGTACAGCCAAATGTGCAGATTTGGCAAACCAGCTGTTTTCTCTGCTCAAGGAATTTTCACATTGTGCTCCTGCTGAACAAATCAAACAAGCATTACATCAGCGGGTTTTATATTGCAATAAAACTTGAGGTTTTTGTGGAAATTTAAACAAAGGCTATTCAATATTTTACCTCTTCTATTGATGATCATTTTTTTCATTTGTTTCTCATGTCCAAGTTCCAAATATTGATAATGACTAGAAGGCACAAAGTGATCTGCCATTTCGGCACTTTTAACTAGTATAAAAACAGAGGGAGAGGTAGAAATGAGGCAGAAAGAAGGATGAGCTGTTCATAAGAATATAATGTCCTTCCTTCTGTTTCTAGAATGATAGATCCATGAGGGCAGCTATTTCTGTCTATTTAACTCACTATCATTGTATTCATCAATGAATGGAAAAGTGCCTGATGGATTTCTGAGTTAAAAAGTGTTTCTTTCTAGGGTGGAAAAAAAGTGACTTATGTTAAGTTCTCATCATGGGTTAAGACAATTACTCTTAATTTAGGAGGAGGTCAGTCCTGAGAGGATGGAACCTCATAAGATGAAAAAGCCACCATCTGTGGCTTTTGATCCAGGTGATCCTAGTATTCATAGGGAATAAGTGTAAAATAATGCAAAAGAGTCTAATAAGAAAGACAGCCAGAAAAGAAGTCTGAATGGTTATGGTACTCCAAGTATAAAAGCCCTGAGGTGTGTTTTGCAAGTGACAAAATGGCCTCTCCCTTTCTTGATTTGAATCATCTGGTTTGAGTTCACTGTCTATAGTCTTTGGCTTCTGCCTGCCTGAACTCTCACTAACAAAACCTTGTAATTTTATTTATTTATTTATTTATTTATTTATTTATTCATTCATTTATTTATGAGTCAGGGTCTCACTCTGTTGCTCAGGCTAGAGTGCAGTGAAGTAACCACAGTTCTCTGCAGCCTCAAGCTCCTAGACTCAAGTGATGCTTCTGGCTCAGCCTTCCAAGTAGCTGGGACTACAGGTGCACATCATCATGCCCAGCTAAGTTTTTTTTTATTTTTTGTAGAAATGAGGTCTCACGATATTGCTCAGGCTGGTCTAAAACTACTGGTCTTAAGTGATCTTCCCACCCGGACTTCCCAAAATGCTAGAATTACAGGCATGAGCCACTGTACCTGGCCTTTGTCATTTTAAAATTGCCATTTCTCAAACTACTTTTTATCAGGCATGCTGCTGTTTTAAATGCATTATCTCATTAATCTTTTAAAATGTGCTGCAAGTTAGACATTTCTGTTTCTATTACACAAAAAATGAAATTGTTATTCCGAATGCTTAAAATTTCAACTTTTTGTGACTAGTGAGAATCAGAGGCAGTATTATCCTCTGTCTCATGACCTTAAAAAATAAAGTAATACCCTTGTAAAAACATAACCTGGCTGGTGCTCATTCTGGCTTGGAACTGTGGAAGTTGTTAGAATCAAAATGGAGTCACTTGTGTAAAACCCTGACAAAATGGAGTCAGAGAAGGACATGAAAGGAAGGTTCTTGGGCATGCTTGCCTGGTAACAAGAATTATCACAAAAGACTCTGCCAAAATCACAACCTTGCACAAAAGCCACCACAACCTGATACAAAAAATACTTCTGTGAGGACATCTGCCCAGCAACTCCGCATTCAACCTTGGACTGATACAACCCTTGGTATTAATCCTGGGAGCCAGAAACGATTGTTTCAAACCAATGTATGTACCCTCCTCATTTTATGTCTAAATACTCTCATCTCCTTTTCCTCTTCTGAATACATCTACACGTATTCCCATTGCAATGCTCATTTCTGCATACATTTTTTATGTTTGAAGAATCTCTGTTATTTTGGTTGACAGAGCCAATAACTATTGCATATTTAGACTTTATCCAACCTAGGCAGTTTACTTACTATGCCTCTGCCCCTCTGGGCAATTCTCATTATCTGATTGAAGTCAGAGCTTCTGTTTTCATGAACATAAGAATTGCTGAAGAATATGATAAAATGCAAATTTCTAAGCTCCAATTCAACCTACTAAATAAGAATTTCAGGGAGAAAAATTCATGAAGTCACACTTTTACCAAGATAACCAAGTAGTTCTAATGCAAGTGGTCTGTGGACCAAACATTGAGTCACATTGATGTAATTATTTCAATAAGGCACTTGGAGGCACTCAGAGGGTGGAATAAGACTGCTGCATGATCTGAAATGTTCTCAGTAGCTGAAGGATGGAGACTTTACAATCCACTTTAAAGTCAGGATTTATAGGACTCCTAATTTATTATTCCAACATATATTTACTAAGTATCTAATGTGACCCAAATGTAGCAATAGAGGTTGAAGTGAAGAGCAGTGTAGACAAACTATCTGCTCGCTTAGAGCTTACATTTTAGTCATAAAAACAAAAAATAAATAGAGACACATAAATGAAGAAAGTTCCAAGTGGGTTCGAGTGCAAAGAAATAAATAAAACGGAATAAAATGATAGAGAAATGTTGGAAAAGGGGCTAATTTGCTTGAGTCATCAGGGAAGACTTCTCTGCAGAGGTGGCATTTTAGTTGAGACCTTTGAGATAAGGAGAGGTTGGCCAAGAAAAGGTTATAAAGAAGAGCAGAGAAAATAGTGTATGGGCTCCTTGGTGGGAAACAAGCTCTGTGCATAGGAAAGCGGGAGAAGAGGAGGGGGGAGGAGGAAGGGGAGAGAGGTAGAGAGGGCAGAAAGGTGAAGGGGGAAGAAGAGAAGGTAGTGTGGTAGGATAGAGTTAGTGCCAGTAACAAGGACCCCAGAAGAAGTTAGAGTGAGAGGCTGGACGAAAATCATACAGCAATCGATTGCCTGATTTGGATTTATTCTAAGGGTAATAGGGGCTGCTGGAGGGCTTTAAGAAAGGTAGCAAGATGGCTGGCTATGCAGTCCTTTAGAATAGCAGATGCAAAAAGATTTACTGCATTAGGTGGAACTCTATGCAATTCATCAGTTAACAGAAGATCCTGAGTTGATCTTTCTTTATGTTTTCCTTAGAAAATCATTTATTCCAACTTCTTTTATTAATGATATGAGGCATTTATCTTCACATAATGGTCCAGACCTTGTTCAAATCCAGGTAGACTTCCAATTCCACCTGCTTAGAATTTTAGAACTTATGTGTCTTCCATGTCATTCATGAATTCATAGGTTTCAATCATGTTAACTGTTTCTGAGGAGTTAACACAGAAGGTCTAGTAGCTTGTTCCTTGCATGTCTCTATGAGAATCTGGAACCATGTTTGACCTTGGCTAAATCCTGGGAACATGGTCCTTACAAGGTTCTTTATTGTTCATGATTGATGATTTTGTTGTCTACACGTGAAGCAATGGACCATGCCATACCAGCTTGTTAGAATTGCTTTGCACGAACATCAAGATTGACGATGTGCACTTGATTTTATTATGATAGTCTCGAGTTTCTGTTGCTCTGGCTGGTGGTAGAGTAGGGTGTACCAATGTGACCAGACTCCATAAGCACCTTAGACTCTGAGGCTTAACGTGACTTCCTTGGGCAGAGACATTCCAGGGAATCTTATATTTTGCTGTTGGAGAAAAAACTTGTTCTGTGTGGCCCAAGATGGAGAAGAACTTCAAAGCCTATAGTAGGTGCCCGGAATCTGCCTCATTTCCCTGCCACTTTTACTTTGTATCATTTGCCGTAATAAACTTTAGCCATGAGCATAACCTCTGTTAGGTATTCTGGGTCCTTCTAGCAAATTACTGAACTGGGATGGAGTGGAACTGTTGAAACACTGCCTAGTATTTGCTTCAGCTGGTGGAAAAATTGTATTTGTGTGTGTGTGTGTGTGTGTGTGTGTGTGTGTGTGTTTGCTGGTTGGGCTTATTTCTCCTTTGGTAACTTCGCTGCCTTCTGTTCTATTCTTGCTGATAATTTACTACTTGGCTCTAGTTTTATATACAGTAGTCCCCTCTTATCTGTAGTTTTGCTTTCTGTGATTTCAGTTACTACCCACAGAGCCAACAGTGGTCCAAAAATGTTAGATGGAAAATTCCAGATATAAACAATTTATAAGTTTTAAATTGTACACCATTCTGGGTAGTGTGATGAAATCTCCAGCTGTCTGACTCTTTCCACCCGAGACATGAGTTCTTCCTTTGTCCAGCAAATCCACACTCGGTATGCTACCTGCTGTCAGACACTTAGGAGCTATCTCCATTACCAGATTGACTGTCTCAAAATTGCAGTGCTGTTTTCAAGTAGCCATTATTTGACTTGGTAATGGCCCCAAAGTGCAAGGGTAGTGATTCTGGCAATTTGAATATGCCAAAGAGAAGCTGTAAAGTGCTTCCTTTAAGTGAAATAGTAAGAGTTCTGGACGATAAAGTAAGAAAAAAAATCACATGCTGAGATTACTAAGATCTATGGTAGGAATGAATATTCTATCCATGAAGTGGTGAATAAGGAAGAAGTATGTGCATAGTACATATAGGATTTGGTACCAACCACAGTTTCAGACATCCCCTCGAGGTCTTGGCATGTGTCCCCTGTGGATAAGGGGATTTACTGTGTAGATATGAAATACAAAAACACACACATACATACATGAGATGGATTTATATTTATTTATACAGGTAAATTTATGTATACATGTAATTTATATAAATATATTATTACATATTATAATATATGTAATTTATATATATATAAATTTATATATACATGTCAATTTAAGTATATATCATATATGAAAAATATGACCGGACTTTGCCCTTTGTTCCTGAAGGGCAGACTCTGAATCCTTGGAATTTCATAAGTAAAAGGAGTTTGTTTTTCATGAGCGCCTTGGATCACATCTGAGTTTATGCAGAGGCGATGACACAGGTTGAGGACTGGTTACCAGAAAGGCCAACCATGTGATGGAAAAGCCAAGGCTTTGAGCCAGGGATAGTAAAGGGAGCTAGAGATTGAGTAAAACTTGTGGTCAGTGATTCAATCAATCCCACCTATGTAACGAGAACCCAATATAAACCCTGAATACCAAAGCTCGATGGAACTTCTTGGCTGAGGAACACACTGATGTGGTGGTGACGTGCTCCGTTCCATAACAAAAGGGCATAGCATAGAAGCTCTGCATTTGTGACTCTCTAAGACCTTACCTATGTGTCTCTCCTTTTGGCTGGTCCTGCATTGCATCCTTTACAATAAAACTGTAATTGTAAGTATGACATTTTCCTGAGTTCTGTAAGTCATTCCAGCATATTATTAACCCTGAGGAAGGGGTCGTGGGAACCTCTAGGTTTGGTAGCCAGTTGGTCAGAAGTACGGATAGCCCGGGTACCCTCTAACTTGCTGCTGACATGTGAAGTGAGGGCAGTCTTGTTGGGAATTATGCCCTTTAATCTGTGGGGAGTCAGATGCTAACATCAGGGGTTAACTTCGGAATTGAATGAATTCTAGTATACATATAGGAAGAGTGAAGGTTGGTATATTAGTCAGGGTTCTCCAGGGAAACTGAACCAGTGGGAGATATGCAGCTATATAAATGGAAATTTATTATGGAAATTGGTTCACATGATGATGAAATTTAAGAAATCCTCAGGTATGCTATCTCCAAGCTGGAAAACCAGGAAAGCTGGAATGAAATTGAGTCTGAGTCCTAAGCTTTGAGAACTAAGGGAGTCAGTGGTGTCATTCCTAGTCCAAGTCCAAGATTGATAACCAGGGGCAGAGGGGCAGTGTTACTCTGATGTAGTCCCTTAGTACAAAGGTCCAAGAACCAAGCGCTCTGATGTCCAAGGGCAGGAGAAGATGAATGTCCCAACTCAAGAAGGAAGATAATTCACCCTTCGTCCACCTTTTTTGTTCTATTTGGGCCCTTAATGGATTAGGTAATGTCTACCCACATTAGTGAGGGTGGATCTTCTTTACTCACTCTACTGATTCAAATACTAATGTCTTCTGGGAACATCTTCACAAACATGTCCAGAAATAATATTTTACCAATCCCTTAACTTAGTCAAGTTGACATATAAATTTAACCATCACAGTCTGGCAACATGAATGACATATATCGTTCTAAGATAATGGCTTGTTGATAATGCCCAATATTTCACATAATTTTTTTTTAACTTGTCCAAGATCCTTTGAGAACAATGTACAAGGAGCCCAGATTGGCTCTGTCCATGGTAGAGATTTATAGTCAGTGCCCTTCACTTCGCATTTGAATTTCATTACTGAGCCATTTTGTTGTTCATTAAATGATACATATATACTATGCCAAAGAAAGTGGTGGGTACATATTCAGTGCTCAATTCATGTTGGCTTTTTCTTTATCCAATTCTTTTTAGAGCTCAAAGTATCTCTTACTAGCACAGATTCAGAAAAGGCCAATTTTCTGGTGATGAAGAATTTCTCCCTGTGATAACCTGCTCTGAAAATATTATCCCCTCAGTGGAGGAACCCAATCAGGCCAGGGGAGTTGCTATGGCCATAGACACATGGTATAAATATTAATAGATTTGTCTGCCTTCTCATTTCTGTTCTCATTCTGATCCCCACAGCCCTACATCCAAGAGAAAACAAAGGTTTTTCTGGCATTAGGATGCAGGATATTATTTGTAAAACCATTAATGCTTCACCAAAAATTAAAAAAAAAAATGAATGTTAGAGACATGGGTTTTTGGCAGGAAGAAGGCATTGGGATTAACACACATGAATAGGAGTAGGGTGGTAAATTATGACCAATTTATGAAGAAGGACTTCAGCCATTATTTGGAATAGATTCTCTTTGTATTAAAAGACAATTCTTTCAGGAACAAAATTGGTTTCTTTGGAATTCTCCTTGCCATAATTTCTTTTCACCTTTGGTGCTTCTACTCATTTGCATGATTGGCCTAGAGAACAATTTATCATCCCTCTTTTACACATCTGATTTTCTAAAGGTCATCTGGCAAGTCAGAGATGACATTGGGATATTCTCTTGGGTAGCTTCTAATAATTGCACTTCCTCCCCAATGCTTTGGGTGTCTGGCACATTTGTAATTGACAGAAGGATAACAATGCAATCTGGCTGGTTTCCAAGGCCACTCTCGAAAGAGAATTGGATGGTGTGGGGTGGTTAAACTGCCCATATTCATCCTTCAGCCCTCAGGAAAGCAGGCTGAGGGAGGAGGAAAGGAATACAAGGTCCAAAATAAAGAGATTCTTTCATTGGGTCATTGTTTGTTTCTTTAATTAAAATAAAACACATATAATTAACTATGAAGCTGGATAAGCATGCTGTGAATAAGGATAGAAATATGAATGCTGCTTAAACTCTCTCCAGCTATCTTTAGAAATGTGCAACCTGTTTCAGTCTTTGATATTCTATCCTTTCACAAGCACTTTGTGCAGAGAACTTTGCTTAGAGATAAAAGCTAGGAGAGGGTGAGCTGATTTCTGAGTGATGTTTGACTGTGCTGATCCACATGTAAGTGCCTATCTCCAAAATGATGCGGGGATTCCAAAGAGGAGAGAATTAGACCTGAGATTAGAGTGGAAAAAAAAAAAAGCATCAATGATCTTCTCCCTTCAAAATGTGGATAAAACAAGAAAGATAATATTTCTTTAGCAGCAGGTATCAGCCAGGTAATTTACTAATAGACACAGAAGATATCAAAATTGTCTTTGCGCATCCTTTAGCAACCTTTTTATTGGCCTACAAAAAAACACATAACTTTTTATTTTAATACAAGTGATTTTTGTTATTGTTTTATACAAATGAAGGGTGTTATGTGATAACAATGAAAAAATATTTATTCTACTTCTGAAACAGAATAGTTACTTAAACAGTGTAGATCTTAAAAATTCAATTTTTTAAATTACTGAAAGTTTGAGTAAAAGATAAGTATATAAATTTGATTAATTCTATTTCCTTGAAATTTGATTTATGATAGTACATAATAGTCACATGGTCTTTCTAACTTAGCAAAGTACTTTTTGTATTTTTACTGTTGTCCTAAATGTGGTAGATTGTATGAACAGTTCCAATTCTCCACCTACCCAGGTATACATGTTGGTATGTGTGTCCTTTGCCATGTGATTTTGCAGTGACTTCGATTGGGGCCGTGACTCCTACTTTGGCCAACAGAATAGAATGAGGCCGGAGTGAATATATAACTAATCTCTGCATAGACTTCCAGAGGTGTTTTGTGTTTCTGCTGTGACCTTGTGCTTTAGCTACCACCACAAGAAGGACATTTCTCAGGCTAGCTCTGTCCAGGATATGGATGGAGCAGAACTGTTCCACTAAGCTATCCCACCCAAGTCAAACCTAAGCAGAGTCCTCAGCTGACCTGCAATTGCATGAAATGCAATAGTAAACAATCGCTGTGTTAAGCTCCTGAGTCTGGGATGGTTTGCTCTGCAACAATAGCTAAGTGGTTCAAGTAGTGGTGAGGCTGGAGGGTTTTGCTGTTCATGGTTTTCTAAAGACAATGCAGAGATCGTAAATGAATGAATGGCTTACTCGAAATCTCATACAAATCAACATTACATTAGGCCTCAAACTCATCTCTTGATTTCAAAACCCAGGTAATTTAACTCCAAGAAGCCCTCTAGAAATTGAATATAATGATTTTAGAAGTGTATTAAATCTCCCACAGGAAATCTGTTCTTGTGGTCCAGCCCATTTCTGCTTCTTCAGCCATCTTGCTCTTGGGTCAAAGCCAGGTAATCGATGCTGTAGGACACAAACTCCCACATTCCCTCTGTCACCGGGGCTACAGTGCTGTGGCATCAGCCTAGCTCACAGCAACCTCAGACTCCTGGGCTCAAGCCATCCTCCTGTCTCAGTCTCCCAAGCAGCTGGGACTACAGGTGTGTGCCACCATATCCAGCTAATTTTTCCTGTTTTTAGTAGATATGGGATCTCAGGCTGGTCTCAAACTCCTGATTTCAAGTGATCCTCCAGCCTCAGAGTGCTAGGATTACAGGCGTGAGCCACTGTGCCCGGCCAGCCCACACTCTCTTTATGCGGAACAATGTCCTGTTCTCTGTGAGGAGACACATCTTGTTTACAACATAATGCATAAGAATTGATTGGAATCCATAATTTTGAAAATGGCTTAATAAAAAAGTAAGTCATGGAAGGATGATGAAGGATTTAGACCTTGCTTTGTTTTTACCCAAATTCAACACTTTTCTTGAGCTGAGATCGAAAGTTATTTAAACGTGAATGGATATAGACAGGTTGGCCTCCTATTTAATACATCCCTCTTCACTGCCTGGGGCTCAAAAAGTTCCACATAGCTGGAAACATTAATTAAGTCTGCTCTTGTAAGAAATTCCTCAAGGCCCTCTTGAAATGCTACATACAAAGTTTTTATAAGTGACAATCAAAAATATAGAGTTGGGACAAACTGAGGCAGCCCAATTTCATACATGGAAGAAAGAATTCCTATAAAACAGTACTAGAAAATCATCAGAATCAGAATTCAACTTCTACTTGGACATACTTTACGTTTGGCAGGGGAGATGTTTCTTTTATATTTGCTTTATTTTTGTTTTTCTGGATGCATTTGTGTAGGCAAACTCTGTTACTTATTTCCTGTTGAGGTCTTTGGGGACACATTTAGAGGTCGAAACCAATAGAGCTACTTTGGCATCTTATAACAGATTTTGTGGGTTCAGCTAATTCAAAAGGTCTCAGTGGAAGGCTTTTAATAATTGGACTTCCAAAGTTGTGTGAACATTGACAGGTAATCTTCATGCACATAAATTTGACAATAGCAATCTCATTGCTCTCATGTTTTAACTTCCACCTACATGCTGATGACTCTGAGCTTTTTAAATTTAACAGAGACCTTTTCCCTGAGTCTCAAAATTCTATATTCAACTGTTTTTTGGATATCTACATGTGAATGCTCCAAGGCACCTTGAAATTAGCATAGGCAAATCTAAATGTATCATCTTCCCCTTATATTTTTTCTTCCTGGACTCTCTGACTCAGTTAATGGCCTCACCATCCACCCTGATGCCTAAGCTATCATTCCAAGTAGCATCCTTGACTCCTCTAATTTCTTCATTCTTCACTCTCTGCTGGCAGAAAGCCCTGCCAATTTTACCCTACAAATATTTCTGAAATCTGTCTCCTCATTTATAATTCCTGGCTTCCCAACATTTCTCAACTGAAGTATTGCAGCTCCAGTCTTACACCCTTCAAATCTCTCTTTAAATGAAAACTAACCAGGTTGCTCTCACAACTGAATGGCTTCCAATAGTCTGCTTACTAAAGTTCGAGCTCCTTAGCCTCGCCTTATAGGGCCTGAGTAATGTGGTCATTGGCTCTCTCTCAAGTATCATATATACAGAGTGTACTCTGGAGGCTGATTGGCTAGCTTCCTACCCCAACTTCATTGTTTACTGGTAATGTAATCTTGAGCAAATTTCTCTACATCTGTGTGCCTCAGTTTCCTCTTCTGTAAAATAAAATTATAATGCTACTTATCTCAAAAGGTCATTATAAGCATTAGGGGAGTTAATATGGTAAATAATTTAGAGTATTTCCTGACACATAATAAGCACTCTATAAATATTTCTCAATCCCCAACTTTCTGCTTCAAATATTCCAGTCTACCTGTCATCTCCAGCAAGTCCCATGTTGCTTCTTACGTTCGTGCCTTTCCTTCAGCTGTTTGCTGTTTCTATATCAAAATTCTTCTTTGCCTGGGTATCTCCAATTCATTCTTCATATGAACATTTGGGTTTTTGAGTCAACTTTTCATGTCTTCATTCATTCACTAACCTGTAGTTTATTGAGCAGTGACTCTGTATTATTTGAAGGATATACAAAGGTGACCACAAACAATATGTCACACTAGCTTCAAGGAACTTGTGGGAAGATGGGGTAGAGGGATGGATAAACATACAAAATCACTTAATTAGAGGAGAGTGTGTATTGTTGTTAGGAAAAGGCTAGAGAGTATAGAAACATATTACAGAGACACTAACTCAGTTTGGAGGAGGTATTTTAGGTATCCCCGTCTTCGGGAAGTTGTCCCTAATGCCCAGATGAGGTTAAGTTTCCCTCTTCTGTGTTCTCGGGAATAGCTACTATACTAGTTAGATTAGGTTGCTATAACAAAATACCATGGACTAGGTGGTTTAAACAATAGACATTTACTTCTTACAGTTCTAGAGGCTGGTAAGGGCTCTCTTTCTGCCTAGCAGATGTTCACCTCTCACTGTGTCCTCGCATGGCAGAGAGTGGTCTCTTTCTCTCTCTTCTTAAAAAGCCACTAATCTTGTCATGAGGGTAGAATCCTTATGACCTCATCTAACCCTAATTACCTCCTGATGGCCCTGTCTCCAAATACCTTCACTCTGGGGGTCAGGACTTCAACATATGAATTTTGCAGGCAACACAATTCTGTCCATAGCATGTGGCTAGCCTTTGCCAGAAACCTTACCTTAAGTTAGTGCAAATATCTGTTTCCTTCTCTACTTTCCCTACAAGTGACTTCAGGGCAGGCACTGCATCGTTCAGCTCTGTGGGTCCTGGGCCAGATACACTTGCAAACATCTGGCAGTTGTGCAACCAGGATTTGTTGAACCAGATTGCAGTGCTCAGGTTTGGGGCAGTGCTGTTGGTAGCAAAATTTTTGTTTAATCTGTAGCTAATTTACATAATACCACTGTATGCCTTAGAAAATGCTAAATCATATAATAATGTGAATGTTTTAGAAAAATGTATTATATCCCTAAAATGACTTTGGGTGGATCATTTAATCATTTTTCTCTTAATGAACCTCAGTTTTTTCATCTATAGAAACCAGGATCTTTGATTGAATAATTAAAGTCCCTCTCACCTCTCTTGTTCTGCAATCCTACCTTCTGATCACTCTCTTTTGGCTTCTTGTGATCAACATCCTTTCTTCTCTTGAATCTCTTTCCCCAGGTTTTCTTCCTGGCTCTGTCACATGCCTTCCTCAGTCCCCGTTGCTTGTCACTTAGCAGGCTGCTCTGCCTCAGTCCTGGGGAGAGTCCTAGCCTCCTTTCACTTCCCGAACCACTTTTGCTCTCTAAGACCACATGGGCAAACTAAGACCAGAGGCCAAATCTTCCCCCACCACCTGTTTTTGTAAACAAAAAGTTGTGTTAGAGCACAGCCATGCCCATTCACTTACTCTTGTCTATGGCTGCTTTCAAGCTATAAGCATGGGATTGAGTAGTTCCCACAGAGACAATATGGCCTGCAAAATCTAAAATATTTACTCTCTGGGCCTTTACAGAATAAATTTGCTAACCCCTGCCCTAGGATATTGTATACTGTCCCATTGATTTAAATATCATCTATATTCTAATGATTCATGTTTGTATCATTGACCTTGACCTCTCTGCTGAGCTCCTTATTGGTATATACAACTGTCTAGTCCATGTTGCCACTTGATATTAACATTTAACAGGCATCTCAGAATAGCATAGTGGTTAAAATGACAATTCTGGAGCTAGGTACATGGCTTTGGAATCCTGCCTTTGCTAAATTGTAGCAGTGTGGCTTTATCTTCCTTTGTGCCTCTTGTTCCTTATTTGTACAAAGGGGATGATCATAACAGTGACATTTCATAAGGTTGTCATGGCGACTGTACTTGTCAATATATAGAGAGCACTTAGAGCACTGTTTGGTTGTGGACTCAAAATTTATTAATAGTGCTTATCACTGACTACCTCTTTCCCTCATGCTCCACACACAGTTCATCAGCAAGTTCCCTCATGTCTGTCTTTAGTGTATTTATTACTCAGCATCTCTACCATTTTCCTATACCAAGCTACCGTGATTTATCACCTGCAGCACTGGCTCTCCTAATTGTTCTTTCTGCTTCATTTTTACACCCTATTTGTGTTAGTTCTCGACCCAACAGGCACTAATTTTTTAAAAGCATAATTATATCACATTACTCCCCTGTACAAAATGATCCATTATTGTCCCAACACTTCTAGAATAAAATCCCAGTCCCTTACCATTGACCTGCAAAGCCCTACCTGTTCTGTCTCCAGCTTTCTTTCATGACCTTTCCTCTTCCCACTCCCCATCATCATTTTGTTCCCCTAGGCCTGCCCTTCTTGGTCCTTTCCAAGTACGAAAAGCTAGGTCCTGCCTCAGAACCTTTAGACCTGATGTCCACTCTGTCTAGAATATCTTTCTTCCAGATATTCAGACAATTTGTTCCCTATTTAATTCAGGTCTCCACCTAAATGCCACACCCTCAGAGTGTCCTTTCCTCTTTGCTCTACTTAAACTCTGTCTTCTATCACTGTCTATTCTCATAGCCTGCTTTTTTGGTTTTTATAGCATTTCTCACTAATTCACACTGTATTACTTTTTTACTGAATTATTATTATTTTTTTTTTTGGTGTGTTTATTGTGTAAACTCCAAGAGGAAAGTGATTTTTCTTCTTGGTTACTATTGTATTCCTGATGGCTAGATGAAGACATATCTGTTTGTGGGCAACCAATAAATATATATTAAGCGAGTGATCACCTCTTTGTAAACCTTTGAGGATTCATTATTGCCTAAACGGGAAAGGCTATGGAATAGCTACAAGACCTATCCAATGAGTCATGTATCTATCTCTCTAGACTTATTTGTTGGCACTTATCATTCTATTCTTCCTTCTTATCTTCATGGTTTGAGTCAAACAGGATTTCTGCCAGTTTGCCATTTCCTACTGAAGCCCTGCAACTTCACTTTTCCCTAATGCTGGTCATGTTGATACTTTCACATAGACAATTTCCAAAATCTTCTTTATCACTTTAATCTTTGAAAACTCCTATTCAACCTACAAGGACTTACGTAAACATGACCTACTTTGTTCAATCTTCCCTCAAAATCTCCTACTTTCTACTGTCTGAGTAGGAAGAAATATTCACAACTGAATACTGATTCTTTCAGCTTCCCTTAAAATAAAATGTGTTCATATAAAACAGATTTGGCCAAAGAGAAGTGTTTTTGCCTCAATTTCTCCAGAAATCAGAGCCTGAGACAAGGGTTTATATACAGCAAATTTATTTGGTAAGGGAAACAAGAGATCAAGGATGAGTGGCTAACTCACTCAGTTCCTTTCCTGTGAACAAAACACTAAAGAATGGAAAGCCTGTGCAATAGTGAATTTTCAAGTTGATATCATTGTTGGAAAACTGGGGTCCCATTACACTGGGATCATCTGAGGAACTTTATTGAAAAAGCCTCAGAATCATCTGCCCAAGGAATGAAAAAGGGGAGAATTTATTCATTGGCTTCTGTTTCCCATTGGCCAAGGAATGTTGTTGTAGGTTGTTAATTTTTCATAGTTTCAGTTTGTACACAAGTGAGTAGCAGATTTACATAGATTTCCTATGAGCTGCATTAATGGTGCCCAGGCAGAAAGTGTTAGATACACAGTGAAGCTAAATGGAGTCACATCTGCTTGATGCTGGTTGCTGCAGTATTGACTGAAAAGACGTGAGATAGGAAAAAGATCTAATATGACATGTAAGTGACAGGTCTGCTGGGATTTCTGAGAAAATGTTGCTTTCTTGGTAAAGGGGAAAGACACATTTGGTTCTACCTCATTCCTTCTGCCTTCTTTCTGCCTGTGGTGTACATATGATATCTAGCAGCCATCTTGAGATTTAGAGGAGTTATGCCTGAGGAAAAGGCCAAGAGAAAAGTGGAGACATTATCCTTGACAGCACTAGCTGTTGGATCAGTCACTAATTATGTTATATCTGGAATTCCTATTATATATGAAAAAAACTACTGTTTAATTAAACTACTTGTTTGATTTTTGTGTTACTTGCAGCTAAATGCATTTCTAATTCCTCCCTCCAGTCTGCTGACATAGCATATTTGCATTATTACCATATTTATATCATATTACATAATAATTATTTTTAAAAATATCGTTTTCTCCACACATTCACATGTGTAGAAATAACTTGATCATCTTTGTATCCCCCTCTCACCTGCACCTGGCACATGGCAGATGACATAAAAGTTGCATAGGTGTGGAATAGCAGAAAATTGTTCCTATTCTTAAGGAATACTTACCTTGGAATAGGAAAAATTCATTGTAAACAAAAGCACTTCCTGATCTTGTATTGGTATCTTACAGTATCCAACTCAATGACATCATAGAAACTCAGAAAATATTTCAGTGTTAGAAAGAGTTATGAGGAAATTTGCAAGAAAATAAAGGAACATTTCATTAATATTAATCATTTCTCTCCTTTATAAATAATTTGAACTAATTCAGAACAAATATATATACGTTTTTAAAACCTCAATTGGTTTATGGATTTCAAAGCATTATACTGCAATAGAGAAGCTTTAACATCTACACAACATGACAAAAAAAAATAAACAGTTTTATACTAGCTGTCTTGAGAACCACTTTCCCTGATAAGATGATTTCAGATGCCCAGATTAAAGATTAAACTTTAATCAGTGCTGGTCCTACCATGAATATTTTCTTATTTTGTTTCCTCCATCTGTTTGGTATCGTATACACTGTATTTTGCTGAAATTGGGACTTTAAAGATAACAAAAAGAACATCTTTGTTTTTATGGTTGAAGAACTCTTCAAAAAATGTCTTGCAGTTCAAAATAAGAATGCACAATATAGGAAGATCTTACTTGCCATGGCAAAGCCAATTTTTAGACATGACTCTAATCCTTCTTTCATCTCATTCTGCTATTTCTGAAATACATGGGGAATCAAATTGAAAATAAGATTCCTCAGAGCTCAGATCAGAGCCTGAGGGTGAATACTTTGTGATCGCATCTCAGGAAGAACTGACTCACCCTCATCTTGTGTATCTGTGAAAATCAGTTTCAAGGAATCGATCATTATAACATTTTCATTTACAAATAAACCCAAACTTCTAGGTTTAACATGATAGTTCTTTTTTCTTTATTTCAAAAGTAATACATTGTATTATAAAAAAGTAGCTAACACAATTATTCAAAACAAAGAAGAAAATATCCCTGTAAGCTTGCCTCATAAGGATGCTCACACTTAACAATTTAGCATATTTCCCTATAGTATTCTTTCTCTGTATGTATATCTTGTAATATCAAAATGTTATTCAGATAGAATTTTATTAACTCTACTGTTTAATAATAAACTACTTTTAAACCTAACTGATCTTTGTGAATATTTTCTGTGTTATGACCTTTTTTTTTGGCGACATAATTATAACGTCTCCACAGGAGTTCATTGTTCAGCTGCATCATAATTAATTCATCTATCGAATATAAGGGTTGCTTCAATTCTACTCACCATGTTGGGTATAGTGGACACACATTACTTCTTTTTTCTCTCCAGCATCATTCCATATGGGACACTACCTAACTACTCCCTTGCTTCTGGGGAGATGTAAGTCATAGGCCATTGTGCACGTCTGGCTACAGTGACCTTGGCTTAGCTAATATCTCATCTCCTGGGAAAAGGGTTTGGTCTGAAGTTAAGAAGGTAACTCACACAGGTGACATCAGTATCTTTCCTGGAATTAATATGTAGACAGTGGGGAATGCTGGGAGTGAAGGGGAAGTTGTACTTTTTCCTTAATGTTGTGTTGCTATGTTGTGAAGATTTGAGCTAGGAGTTTCCAGAAGCTTCCTTTCAGTTTCTTAGGAGAAACCTACAGGTAGTTGGGGAGAATAAGAGTAAGTCAACAGTGGAGACTAACTGAGAAGTTCAAGAAGAGAGAAAGAGTGCTAACTTTGTGCATCTAGCTGTGTCTAAAGCTGTATCTTCTCCTGAATTTCCCTGTTCCATTAGCCAATATACTTTTTTATTTATTATTACTATTATTTTTTATTTATTATTCCAAGGTATTGTGAGGGTACAAACATTCTAGTTACATTTTATGTCTTTGCCTCACTCAAATACAGGTTAAAGGCATGCCCTTCCCTCCCTTCAGTGCTCCCCGTGTCCTTTAGTTGTAGATTTGTGCCCCCAGTCCCCCTAATCCCTAGAGAGTATTTCTGCCATGTGATCACCCTAA
>CAUYSK010064851.1:0-58377 GCA_963575035.1 Avahi laniger | reverse complement strand
GTCCTGAAGGCAGAAGAGAGGCAATTTAAAGTCAGCGCGTGATTTCTTCGATTCTCTTGTCTAGTTAAGTGTTAACCCACAAATCTCAATATATTTCTAATCTAACATCATAACCTACTACAATTGGGGGGTCCACTACAGAGGCTGGTAGGTCGGGGCTGGGAATATACTGCGGACAATCAGAGGGGCTGACCCCCGAAGGCAGGGGAGAGAAAGGAGAAAGGGATGTCAAACGGTCTTTCTGGGCTCTGGATGTCTAGTTATCTGGGCCCCAAATCTGAGAGTCTCCCGGACTTGCCCCTTTCCCTCTCCCGTCGCTCCTGAGCTCTCTGGTCCGGCATCGTCCCCTCCACCGGCTCCACCGACGTCTTGCCTGGACTGCTGCAGAAACGTCCCAACGGATGAGCTGCCTTCAGACCTCTCCTCTAACCCATCTTCTATATCATCCCCCCCAATCCCCCCATAATCTTCCTCTAGGCTTCCTTGGCACCTTGTAAATACCCATATTTAGTATTTAGCACACTACTGGTAATTGTGAATTTACATCTTGTTTATCCAGTCAAATGTTTGTTGAATGAAAGAATGAAGTGAATTCATGAAGAATGATTAGGAGAGGAATTTACATTTGAAGCCGGAAGGGTAGACCTGGGGCCTGCATGGAAATGGACTTTGCATTGTCAGGGTCCAAGAATACCGAGGAGAAACCAATCAGACCTTAGACTGAAAAAGGGTGAACTAGCATGAGAGGCTAGGGGTAGAACCAGATGAATCAGGGGGTTGCTGGGGGATGTCAGTGCTTTGCACCTATTCCAAGAGAGGCGAATAACACAAGACGCTATTCTGGTAGGTTAAACATACCATGAACACCAGGAGTGGGAGCTTCTGCATGTGGGCAGCTCTAGGTACTACATCATAAATAGAAATGGGGAGCAGTTGAAACATCTTTTATTTATTTGAAAATAGCTCACTCACCCAAAGGCATCCCTGTGTGACCAAGGTGAACACAGGAAAGGAATGTTGCATGTGCTTGGGAAGTTGATAGACTCTAGAGAAGGAGCAATTTGTGGGAAAGAGGGGATTTTTAAGCCATTCTCCTCTGTCGATTTTTGAGTATATTCTTGGGCTTTCTTGCAGTGCGCACAATTCTACAGTTGATCTTTCAGTGAAACAAGAAGGGAGGTTTAGATTTAGAAGCATTGACCTTCTTTCTCCGAAAGATTCTACAAGGTCAGGTGCATCTCTTATTTTATATAAGAGTGTTATTAGAAATAGCCGGGGCCATCCTGGGCACAGCTGGCATTACTCTGAATGTTCATTTATTTGAATGTATCACTGGAAAAATGAGAGATAGAGACTGATGACATGATGTAGCAGAGAGAAAATATGGGGTGGATTATTTTCAAGTTTGTCTCTGTTCCTACGATGGGAAAAAATGAAATCTAATTGGCCAACCCCAAAGTGGAAAAGATCATATTATCTCACAGCCTTTAAACTTTACATAATCAATAGTTTTGAGACTGAGAAGGCTGAAGCATTATTGCTCATGTTCTAGATATGGGCCTGCCTAATGGATTATTGGTGACAGGCAAAGCACAGACATGAATACGTCTCTGAAATTAGTGCTGAGGCTAGTGCCCTGGGTCTTTTGCCTCCTGGTGGGGTGGGAATGGGGATCTCCAGTGTGGACTAATTCATTTCTGTAGTCAAAACATATTTATTGAGCAGTTACTATGTGCCAGGCACTGTACTAGGAACTGGGGAAATAGCAGTGGAGAAAACAAAGTCCTCGCTCTCATAGAGCTTAATATCTATTAATAGTTGGAGGAGACAGAAAATGACTATTAAATTTATAATATGTCAAGTGGTGATAAATGCTATGAAGAAAAATACATCACAGTAAAGGGGAAGGGTGGAGTTTCTATCTTATATGGAGGGGTCAGGGAAGGCCTCTCTGCTAAGATGAGCAGAGATTTAATGGAGTAGAGGGAAGGAGCCCCATGGTTGTCTGGGGTCAGAGCGTTCCGGAAGAGAGGAGTAAGGACAAAAGCCCTGTGACAGAATCATGCTAGGCACACTCTAGGAACAGCTAGGAGGCCAGTGTGGCTGAGTAACATAAGCATGGGATAAGAGATGAATTCAGAGAAGCAGCCAGGGTCAAGATCACACGTGGGTGGCCCTGTAGACCACAGAAGGGCCTTCCATTCTCTTTTCTTAGTGAGGAGAGAAATCTTTGAAGAGTTTAAGCAAAAGAGTGACATGATTTGACTTTTGTCATAAGAGACTTTATCTGCTGCCATGTGGAAATATCAACCGGGGAACAGGATAAAACCAGGGAGACCAGCCCGGAGACGACTGTGGCTCGGACTGGGGTAGCAGCGAAGATCGCAAGAGTGGTCAGATTTGAGACACACCTTGAGGGTAAAACTCACTGGATTTGCTGACGAATGGATGGAGGGTGCGACGGATCGCCCACAGGGAAGGCAGCCCTGTCTGACCTGAGCAACTGCGAGTATGAAGTTGCCCCTATTAAGATGGGAAAGATTTCTCAGGAGAAACCGGTGAAGGGAAGGACAGGGAGGAGAGAGGAACACAGAGCTCTGTTTGGACACGTTAAGTCAGACACCGTGGGGCACCCGAGGGAGATGGGGAGGGGGCTGCTGGAGGTCAGGGAGGGGGAGCTGGAGACGTGAGTGTGGGCGGCGCTGGTGTTAAAGCCTGGGCGGGAGAGGAAGCGTGAATGGAGGAGAGGCCTGGACACTGAGCCCGGGCATCCCTACATTTGGAGGCTGAGAAGATGAGCTTCCAGCCCAAGGTGACTGAGGACTGGCCAGAGAGGGAAGAGGAGACAGGGGTGAGAGGAAGGAAGGAAGTGCTCCAAGGAGGTGGGAGTGGTCCAGTGGGCGGAGTGATGGAGCACAGAGGAGAGGCGCAGGGGTCGTGGTGTCCCTGACAAGGGCAGGTGCAGCGGGGCAGGCACAGACCCCTCATGGAGTGGGTTCAAGAGCCGACAGGAGAGGAAGTGGAGTCACCGAGCAGGTTTTAAGAAACTGGCCACCTAGGGAAGGAAAGAACATTGGGGTGGGGGATGGTTGGGGGCATACGGAGCCAAGGGACTTTTGTTTGTTTGCTTTTTTCTCTGGGAGACCTTTCAGCTTTGTTTGGAGTTACTAGATATCCAGCCAAGAGGGAAAACTTGGTAATGCAGGAGAGTCTCCCTAAACATAACTTTCCTCCCTTTTCTTTCTTGTACAGCTTGGGGCATTGATCAATGTGTTTAGTAATTGTTTGTGGTTGATGTTTCTGTGAATGTCTCTGGCATTTGTTTCCCCTTTAGGCAAAGTTGTTTCCCTCAAATGTGCCCATGGAACTAGAGCAGATCCATTTAGAGATGAAAATGCTTTGAAGAAACAAATCCCCTGACTTTTGTCCACGAGCCCTTGTCAGTTATTCTCTTATCACTTAGTTGTAGCGGTGTCAGCTGAATCAATAATAATAAGCTACTGTTATTGAAAGCTTACTATATGCTTTGCATGAATTATCAACGGAGAACATCACCGTGATGTAGGCACTATCGATGACCTCAGTTTAATGATGAGAAAATGGAAACTTCAGAGGTTAAACCCTGTGCCCATGGTCCGGCAGGCAATGCGTGGTGGAGCCGGGTTCCCAGCCAGGCCCCATTCTCTCTACCAAGACGTCCTGGAGATCTGCTCCCCGAGAGGGGCTGGCCCTGGCCTTGGCCACTGCAGGCACACGTCGGTGCAGAGACTAAATCCTCTGCAGGCGGCGGGCTGCGACTCCCCGTGACACACGCTCCGGGACGTGGCCCTCTGCGCGGCACCACTGGGGCTCAGGCAGCAGGGGGCGCTCTCCCGTCACGAGAGGTGGACCAGACGGCGCGACTCCAGCTCCGGACCGCAGAGTGACTCCCGCCCCTGCCACCTAGACCACTAGGCTTCACCCTCCGCGGCTCATTCATTCCCCATCAGAGCTGCGGGAAAAACTGCTCTGGTGAAGGGTCTTAGCGTAGAGGGGAAAGCGGAGGGAGGTGCTGGCCCTTGGCTTCGGGGTGTTGCTGTTAAAATAGTGGGAACACCGGCGGGGCCAGCAAGCTAAGGCCCTCGGCTGTGCCCTGGGGTCCAGCTAACAGGGGTCTAGCTCAGCGCCCTGCACGGCGTGTGTCGTCGGCTTTCTTCCCTACGTTCCTTTCCGAGCTGGCTTCCTTCTGAGGCCCAAGCACCAGGACCACCGAAATACGAACTCCTATTTGGGGAATCAGACTCGTGCACCTGCAGGGATGCAACAAAGAAAGGGAGGCACGTCTTGTGGCTCTGAAGTGAATGTCACATGAAGCAGGTGGTGCGATCTCTTCCCCACCCTCCTCTGCCCCTTCTCTGAGGACCCCACCGACCAGTTGCTGCTCTGGTGACAGGGGAGGAGCAGCCGGCCCAGGGGAGGGCCAGAATCAAAAGGAAGCCATGTGGTGGGCGCCTGGGCCCTGGCGCGCCACCGCAGCTGTCAGCTGCACGTGACCGCTCCCGCCCTGACCAGAACGCAACCCCGGGCCGCAGAGGGAGGGCGGGGACACAGCTGCTCGTGCTGGGGAGAGCCCCTCTGCTTAGCCCTCCCTGGGATCCACAAGTCCAGACCCCGGAGAAAAGAAGTGAGGCAGGAGGAGGAGGAACAGGATGCTCTGGCTTTCTGAACATTCCAGATTTGGCTCCATCCGCGTGGCCCCTGTGCCGCTGCTGGCAGCCCCCGCACTTCCTGATTAAGTCCGGTTTCCCCGGGTGGCCGCTGCCTGGGACTCCCAGAGGCAGCTGTGGGTGGCAGGAAGCAACTAGTGTCCTGGCATCACCCCAGACACAAATCTGGTCCTTGATGTGACAGCACTGCTCTGCCCTCCACCCCACGGATGTGTTCAGAAGCAGGGGCACAGAAAACCCCCTCCTGCTGCAGAGTCTTTGCATTTGGCCTTTGCAAGCAGCCAGTCTCAGGAGCTGTTCTGACGCGATTAGAGCCACGGCTACTCCACCCTGCACCAGCCAAGTATAGCTGTACTTCCTGTGGGCTAGTCCTAAACGAACACAAAAATCAAATGTGCAGCCATTATCAATCACCTACTGAATGCAAAACCAGAGGAAGCAGCCTCATTCTTGAGGGGGCTTGTCATCTGGTGGAAGAGAGGACACCCAAATACACGGGAAGTTCAGTAGCAGGGATCGGTGAATGTACGAGTTTCGGCAACAGTAGAAGAGATGTCACAGGTCCCTTTGTGATTAATTATCAAATGAATGGTTCTGACAGTGATGGCTGTCCTTGTCTAGAGGAGAGAGGGAGTGCTTCAGGCCTGTATGGTCAGAAAAGCTGCACTGGGCAGGGTGGGGGCCGGGAGGAAGGCCTGGATTTGAGTGGCTTCTTGGAGGCTGAATGCATCAGATCCTGTAAAAAGAACTCATGATTCTTTTTTGCTTTGGAAAATACACAGGACTAACCAGCCTTTCTAGATTAGTGCCTGATTCCAGGTTACTGCCGCTCATATCATCAGGGTGCCCATAAAATGTCATTTTATAAATAAGAATGACCTTTATGAGCACCTACAATGTGCCAGTTATTACATGGGGCACATTAAAAAATTATTTCTGATATTTTCAACAACATTTATTGGAAGCTCACCCCCTACCCTAATCTACAAATGAAACAAATAGGGCTTAGAGAGTGTAGCTCTCTTGCCCAAGATCACATAGCTAAGTCAGGCAGGGTGAAGCCGGGATTTGAGGCTTGTTAATCTGACCCCAAAGCCGAGAGGCTAAGATTTGCAGAAGGGGCCCAGTCTGTAGCTGTTTTCTAAGAGGTTTCGCATTTGGATGCCTAATTTCCTGCGTTCGAGAAGACCTGGTCTCTTGGAGCCCTCCTAACATAATACATGGATCGAGGACCCAGCTTTGATATTATTTTCTTGTCTTTTTTTTTAGAATAAGGGAAGAGAAGCCCAAACAAATATTGTTGCTGCAGGTTTCAGAACTGGATGGGTCTGAGCCAGAGGAAACCATTGGGAAGGCAGGGGTCCCAGAGACTCAAAAGTCCCTCCAGGCCAGGTGCAGTGGCTCACGCCTATAAGCCTAACACTTTGGGAGGCCAAAGTAGGAGGATCGCTTGAGGCCAGGAGTTGGAGGCCAGCCTGAGCAAGAGCGAGACCCCATCTCTGCAAAAAAATAAAAAAATTAGCCAGGTGTGGTGGTGGCATTCCTGTAGCCCTAGCTACTCAGGAGGCTGAGGCAGGAGAATCGCTTGAGGTCACAGTGACCTATGATGACACCACTGCACTCTAGCTTGGGCAACAGAGTGAGACCCTGTCTCAAAAAAAAAAAAAATCCTTCGAGAGAAAATAAATGGCTTTTCTCCTCCCCTAGGCTTCCTGTCCATGTTTGACCCCCTCTTTCCTCCCTCTCTGCTGATGCATGTGGAGGTGATGGTGATGAACATGATCTCTGCTCCTAGAGGAAGCCGAATCCTCAGCCTATGGTGGTGGTGGGGAAGCTAGCCTTTCAACCTCCCACCCTCCAGGTCCTCAGCAACAGAGGATGGTGTAGGGCAAAGCCAGCGGGGTTTGGGCTGTGTACACAGAGCACACTTCTGACCTGTCAGTTTGGTGGAATGGAGTATAAATCTCCCCATTCCCTCCGCTTTGCTTTCCTGACTCTATGGACGTGAAGTGACTGACACCCATTTCTTTTTCTCTGTTTTCATGAAATCTCTAATCTGCTTGGCATCTGTTTTCGTCTGTCTGGGCTACTGTAATAGAATACCATGGTTGTGGTGGCTTATAAACAACAGAAATTTATTTCTCACAGTTCCAGAGACTGGGAAGTCCTAGATCAAGGCACTGGCAGACTCAGTGTCTCATGAAGACCTGCTTCCTTGTTTATAGATGGTCATCTTCTTGCTGTGTTCTCACACGGAGGAAGCATGATGGAGCTCTCTGGGGCCTCTTTTATGAGGGCACTAATCCCATTCATGAGGGTTCCACCCTCATGCCCTAATGACCTCCCCAAAGCCCCACCTCCTAATACCATCACATTGGAGGTTAGGATTTCAACGTATGCATTTTAGGGGGATGCAACCATTCAGTCCACCCTTCAAAAGCTCCTAGTATTCAGGATGATATACATGTTTCCCATTCTGAAAATAAAACCAACATGTTCTGGAACAAAATATATATATGCGTATAAAAAAGAGAAACATGAATCATCCACTCTTCTGAAGATAATTACTGTGATGTTTGGGTATACTTTGGTTGTAATGTTCACACAACAGGGATGAAACTACATACAACTTTGTATCCTATTCATTCACTTAGCATTTACCCAAATTATTTATAAACTCTTTGTGAACATCATTTTAATTACTATATAATATTATATCATATGGATGTATCATACTTTATTTAACTTCTATATGTCTGACCATCTAAGTGGTTCTAGTTTTTCACAATGGATGTATTTGTGCATAAATATTTTTAACATTTTAGTTTATAACCTTAGGATGGATTCCCAGAAGTGAAATTAGGAGGCCAAGAGTAGAAACATGTTAAAGGCTCTTGATAAGTTTTTACAAATTGCTTTCCAAAAGGGTTATGTTAATTTATGCTTTATTAGAAATCTATAAGAGTGTTAAATATGTCAAACTCTTTCCAGGAATCAATATACTCTTTTAAAAATTAGTTTTTAACTACCCAAATCTATTCTCCTTATATAACGAAGCATTACAGACCAGGCTAAGGTTCTTTGACTGTATCCTCATTCTGTTCTACTCCTCATATCCACGTAGGATA
This sequence comes from Avahi laniger, assembly GCA_963575035.1. NCBI lineage: Eukaryota > Metazoa > Chordata > Mammalia > Primates > Indriidae > Avahi > Avahi laniger. The sequence continues at coordinate 50,543 of CAUYSK010064851.1, read as the reverse complement.
CCTGCTGCTACCAGGTCCTCTGCTTTACCTTTACAGACATCAATTTAATGTACCATTGGATTATGTACACTTGCTGATATTTTAATAATGCATTCTTTTTCTCTTCCTAGAGCAGAAGTTGGCAAACTTTTTCTGTGCAGAGCCAGAGGAAGAACTTTAGGCTTTGTGGGCCATCTCTGCTGCAGCTACTAAATTTTGCTGTTATAGTGCAAAAGCAGCCATAAACAATATATTGTATAAACAAGTGAGTGTGACTGTGTCCCAATAAAACTTTATTTATAAAAATAGCTGTCAGGCTAGATCTGGCCTACAGGCTGTAGTTTGCTGACTCCTGTTGGAGACTGTTAATTCCTTGGGGCAAAGGCCAAGTGGATGCCCCTGCCCCTGGGATGGGAGTTACCCATAATTACCCTTGACAACCACCAGGTGGGAGGGCTGCCATTTTTGATATTTTGGGACTTGAGAGGGATGGAAAGGCCGTGGAGGCATCGTTCTGCATCACCTCCTCTGTACTTCCTGCACCTCAGCCCTTCTAGTGGGAAGAGGGAGAGGACAATGAAGGGACATTCCAAAGTGACTTGAGATCCTTGGGCCCTGGGTGTGGAAAATTAAAGAGGTGAATTGCAACCTTCCTCTGCCCCTCACCCTCGTCTGAGCCCAAGCACAATTCCTCCTCTGGGCAAAGCGCATACCAAGCAGGGTAACAGTTGAGGGCATCAATAATGTCACTATAGGCAGAGGAGTAATAATAACCAGCAGTTATCGAGCACTTACCATGTACTGGAGCACTGTAGCTTCCTATGCAATCCATCCAAGAATCAAACTCTAACAGCACTGCCAGAGGTCTGCCCTCTGGTTACTCCCAGTGTGTAGATGATGACATGGAAGAATAGAGAGATTAAGTAACTTGCCCGAACTCTCACAGCTGGTGGTCAGTGGAGCAAAAGACTTGAACTGATGGCATCTGATGCCAGTGCCTCCACTGCTCACCACTACTCTGATTGCCTCTGTAGCAGACATTCCCAGGTGCCTGCCCAATATCCACTCTACTCTTCTTCCTCAGTGTCAGGGGCCCTGGACAACATGATCAGGTGACAAACTACAGTTTCCAGTCTCCCATCTGGCTAGGAATGATCAATGAGACTCTTTGGCTATTTCTCTTCCCTGCTGCTTGGAATATAAACATGATGACTGGAGCTCCAGCAGCCATGATGAAGCCACTTCACGCATGGAGGCCATGTGCTGAGGATGGAAGAACAGAAGCATAGAAGGATCCCAGGGGCTGCCTTATTCTCAACTTTCTTTCTTTCGTTCTTTATAACACAAAAGAGAAATAAGTCTCTATCTTGTTTAGGCCACATCGATCAGTTCCCTTTTACAGGAAGATAAATGTAATTCCTAAGTGTTAAAACCTTGAAGAAGAAACCAGAGCTGCTCTTATAACACACAAGAGATTTGCTAAGAGGAGCCCATCTGGCAGGGCCCAAATGCATATCTCATTTCCCAACCCTAATTTTAGAGTCGTCAAATGCAATGGAACAAATGATTGACATATGAGCCAGGGATTGAACAGAAGTGAACCCAAGGGGAGGGGAGGGAGTGGGCTAAAAGGAGAAGAAAAGTCCCCAAGGGGGAGGGAAGGGTTTTCCTTACCAACTTCTAGAGGGATGGCCGCATGAGGCCAAGAGCTGAGGTTGAAGGCCTTGTGTCTTTTGAGGAGCAGGACCCCAAATTATCTGTGGCTTCTGAACAGATTAGACAAGACAACATGAACCTGAAACAAAGAACTGTCGTTCACGGCCTGGATCCCTGTGGGTCGACCGACACCAGTCAGGGTGCTGATCAGTGACCTGCGCTCTCCCTCCCTTCTGGCCAGTGCACTAATAGTGCGATCACTCACCGAGAGGGCACATGGACAACGTGCTCATGTGACAAACTACAGCCAGCTGGTGGCCCAGTGGAGGAATGTCCCCACACTTTCCCAGTAAATGAGCAGCACAGGCAGTCCACCGTCACCAAAGCTGAAGGGGCTTAGGGTTGTTCAGTAGGGGCTGCCACTGGAGATCTGGGTCAGGATCGAGCTGTCATCTTGAAAAAGGACAGACTTTCATCTTGTCGTCTCCATGCTCTGATCTCTATGAGGGGGAACAACGTAGCCAAAGAAGAGATTCTCCGATTCAAGACCCTCAGGATTCCAGGCAGCAAAGAGAACTTTCCTCTCAGACTCTGGCGCTAGGGTTCCATTGGGAGCTCCCTGCATCTCTCCCAGCAACCTGCAAAGGGCACATTCGTTTCCCAAGTGGGTCGTCTGAGGCCAGGGGTGGGGGTGAGGTCAGCGGCAAATCCCTTCCGTGGGAGGAGAATCCTCACAACTGCCTTTGGAAGAGCCCCGCACCGCGCTGTGGTGACCTTGAGAGAAAGTCACCGACTGCGGTTTCACTCCTCACCCTTGTCCTTGTCCTGACAAGGACATTTCCAACTTTTCCCTCAGACGACTCCCTATCAAGACGATCTGTAGATTGGCTTCCAGTCGGCGTATTGGCTGCAAAGATAACGTAGGTATTTTCAGTCAGCCCGGAGTGGGAAAGATAAGGGGGCGAGCTGGGGAACTTGATTGAGAGACCGAGATAAATCTACTGTACCACAGGAAATCGAAATGCAAAAATAAGGACCGGGAGCAACTGAAATATTTAAAAAGACAGAGACGGGAGCTGCAGTCCAAGGGAGCGGCCTCACCCCTTCCTTGCCCGAGCTCCTGAATATTGCAAAAGATCGTAGGGTGGAGAAGGGACCAGAATAGAAACCAGTCATTAAGGGAGACAGGATGACAGGGTTTGGCTCACAAATGGGATTATAATTAAGAAAGGAGGGGGAATGAGAGGGGTTTGGGGTTTGTCTGCTCGGCCTCTGGTCTCACTTGGGTTATCGTGTCTTGGAGAGAATGCTTCTCTGTGTTGCGGTTTCTGCCTCCAGATCTTTCCCTTGCCCTCCCTCTCTGGGGACCTGTGAGTGAGGTGAGAACTGCTGCCTTCTTGGTGGGGAGCCAGAGTGTGTGTGTGTGTGTGGGGGGGTGTCAGGGACGGGTGAGAAGTAAGGCTTGGCTGCTATAACCACAGACCCAAAGGTAATGGAGTGGCTCACAGAAGACAGAGTTTACTTCTCTGCTGTGCAACAGTTTGAGGTGAGCTTTCCACATAGTCACTGAGGGGCCCAAGTTCCTTCCATTAGGCCTTGTTTTGTCTCCAGGGCTGAGGTTGGGCTACTGTGGCTCCAGCCAGCACACCTGCATGTCTCAAGGCTCAGGCTTGCACATGACGCCCTCCCTTCTGCTCACGTTCATTTGAGGACACCTTCGTTGTAAGGCCTTTGATGAGCTGCAAGGGAGGCCGGGAACTGTCGTGTCACCACGTGCTCAGGAAGAAGGGAGAGCCATCTTGGGGGACACGCAGCGTTCAGGGTCACAAAGAGCTAGCAGAAGGAGGGACAAGAGTGGTTGAGGAGCTGGCGGGCAGTAGTCTCTGGTGGGAGCTTGACAAGTGACAGAGCTGCCCCATCCATCCTGGGGCCTGGACGCCTTCCCGCTGGCAGAGACGCCACAGCCGACTGGTTGACCGTGTTCCTCTATTGGTACAAGCAGCGTCCGGGCAGACCCACTTCTTGGTGAAGGTGCGGTGACTTCTCTCCCATCTCCTTGCAAGTGATCATCCCCCACCCCACCCTGGCACCAGCCTGGCCTACAGGGGGCTGAAAGGCCTGTTGCCACTTATTATGAATGGGAGCATCGTCTTTGCAGAAAGCCTTCCTCCTCTCTCCTCCTAAATCAAGAGTACAGTCCAGGATGGAAGGAGGCCACGTTAAACCACCAGCATCTAACGGTGGATTTGGGCATTCAGGCTCAGGAGGGGGGCGAAGGGCCGTGAAGCACACACAGCACCCTGCAATCAGCAGCAAGGTCGTGTCTCTTTCAAAGGCCGGGATGGGGGGCAGGTGTTTCCATCCACGGGCCCCAGTCAGCTCGGACCCAGCCTGCTGTTCCTCACATGGGCTGGGTCACCCGTGTGCTGGTCGTCAGGCACTGGCAACCTCTCCAGAGCCTGTGACTTTGGGGATCAGTCTTCGCGATGACATCTCTTCCCCAGTGCTGACATCTCCACAATCAATACGCACATCGGCTGGCCGCTGAGCAAGCCGGTCTCACGGTTTTAGCTCTTCCAAACATAACTTCATCCCCCTCTCTATTTTTAAGGATAAAATCTATGCATACAGCACCCGAATGATTCAGAGGGCATGGTGTAGCTTATCTATTTTTTTTCCTTCATATCATCAGCTTGGCATTTCCTTAAAACAATGAAACTATTTTCTTTCTTTCTTTTTTTTTCTTTTTTTTTTAAACAACCCCTTCCAAGTGATATTTTCTTTCTTTATACATGAAACATGGCCTCAGAGACCTTGACTTGAAGTCAGAAGATCTCTGGGGATCTCCATAACGAACTCATCCTGGCCGTAAACAGTTCTCTCTCTGAGGTCGCTCCCCTCTGTGACCTGAGAACAGGATGTGTTCATTCCTCAGCAATTTGCAAGAAAGAATTTGTTTATGCCTGAAGAAGACTCTAATATTGTAAAATTTCCTGCTAGGCCAGCCTAAAATTGCCAGATTATGCCTTCTGCGGCAAGGTACCTGGATCCCACCGTTCAGGGTGGCTAATGGACTTCAGAGCTTGCCACTTAACTTGTTTTTGCTGAAGTCTGTAGTCTTATTTAGATTCAAAACCTTGAAGAAACCTCCTTCCCGATTCCCAAGAGCACACGTCATTTCCTTCCTCTCCTGCTCAACCCAGACTCTTGTCAGGACACTCTCATCAATCTTAAAACTTTGAGATTTAGGGTGCAAAGCTCTTTATTTCCTTTTTAAAAATAGAGTTTATTTTTCACTCTCTATATAAGTCATGCCAGTTCAATGTAACGCATGGAAAATCTGGAGTCACAGGGGATTGGATGAGCTGGTCTTGAGGGGTGCACACAGAGAGCACCTTTGCTCCTCCCCCCTCTTCCCCTGCACACTGGCTCTGTGTATTCATTTTTCCTTTCTCTTGCTTTTGGATACTCCCAGGTATTAATTAAGAGTCTTGTTTCTTCAGGTAATAAAATGTCAAGTCCCAGTCTCGTAGCAAACTCTATGCAATATAACTTCTCCCTCCCCAAGCTGGGTCGATGGGCACAGGTGTGTGGTCAGCCCCCTCTCTGTTTCCTCCTTACTCTCCCCTGCCTCCTGTCCTCTCGGTGGGCTGCCTCCCCATCGTCCAATGTGAGACAAAGATGGGGACAAGCCTAAGGGGCCAGCAAGGTCTTGGTTGACTGGAACAGTTGTCACCTGGTATCTGGGTGTGTTTCTCCCATGGGTGCTCTTTTGGCTTGTTCAGAGACACCGTCTTCCCGTATCGCGGACTTTCAATTTACCCAGATAATACTTCCTCCAGTGGGCCACGTCACAGCTGCTCATTTACAGCAGTGCACGGCTCTGTGTGGTCATCTCACTTTTCCAGCAGGGAGCATCCCCTTCCAGATACCTTTCTCAGAGGAAGTCCATGGGTGGTCCACGGGAAATGCACCTGTGTCTTCACACCCTTCCCATCACTTCCCTGCTTCTTGGCTGCCCCAACATGCAGGCTGCCCCAGCTAGCCCTTTGTCTTTGATTTGGGGACATGAGTCAGGTTGTCTCCTTGCATCTTTCAAATTCCAGGGGCACCGATCAAATTCTTTGATTCTAAGTTCCCCACTCTCTCTCTCTTCAAAGACATCCTTACTCTCATTCTCTTCCACTTGATTCATGCACTCACAGCCTTCTCTTAAAAGACTGGAGGTCAATGATGTTCTAAGGCTGGCTGAACTGGAAGTCCTGCCTAGATGGCCCAGCATCCTGCTTTATTCTCACCCATTATTTTCTACGTCGGGGCCTCGGTAGAAATACTGAGACAAGAATCTCATTTTAACATCTTGTTGCAGTAGATGCAGTAGGTTTTTTGTGGCCCCAGATTCATTGCAACCCACGATCATGACCCTTTGCAATACAGCTTAGCTGCTCCTCCCATCCGGAGCTGGGATCTGTTTCTCTATTCGTTGCAATTGGGTTGGCTTTGAAACTTGCTCCGTCCACATAGAATGGGGCAGAAAGTAAGATTAGGCGACTTCGGAGGCTAGGGGTCCTTGCAGCTTCTGCCTTTGCTTTCTCCCTTGGAACGCTGCCCTAAGCCTGCTATCCGTGAAGAAACCTGGGATGACAGACCCCATGGAGAGCCAGGCACACGTCATCCCACACCAACCAGGAAGCCACCCTGGACCTCCCACCCCAGTCGACCCTGCAGTTGAGTGCAGCTGCCTGAGTGAGCCCAGACAGAACCAGCCGAGCAACCACTCGCCAGCAAGTAGAATCAGGAGAAATAATAAACAGCTGTTATTTTAAGTCACTAACTCACAGACAGACTCTAAGAAATAATCAATGGATGTAGTTTTAAGCCTCTAAGTGTTGGGTGGTTTGTTATATAAAAATAAGTAACTGAAACAGTAGAAAGAGGAAAAATAACCACCCATGATCCCACCTCATAAGAATGACCCTTCTTAACATCCTGTGAGTTTTTTCCTTTCAGTGTCTTTTTCCTACACATATTTTTTCAACATTTTTTCCTGAAAACTTCCAAACATACATAAAAAAGCAAACATTCCACACCTACCACTTAGATTCTACAATCGACATTTGCTATCCATCTACCTGTCTACCAATCCTTCCCATTTTTTGATGCATTTTGAAGCTACAAACATCAGTATCCTTCACCTACAGATAAGCATTCGGTGTATGATGTTTTAAGTAGTTGTAATAATGAAATACCTAATATGTAATTTTGTACCCTGATTTATTCAATTATTTTGATATTAACTCATTTGAATGTTAACAAATTCTTTGTAAAATTTATTTTTAATGATTGATAATGTACCATTAAGTGGATATACTGTCATTTATTTTTCCATTTTCTGATTGTTGGGTATCTATGATACCTCTATTTTCCCCTTTCCTGTTATTGTAAGTTACACACCAAATACCCTTATTTCCAGGTAAAGAAAAAAGGGCAGAGGGCTGAAATGACTCATCTGATTTGCTCTGGGATAAAAGACAGTGCCTAATTCTTGTTAAATAAAACGTTGTCTTCTCTTATGGGAGGTAATATAATCTTGTACTCAAGAACATGTATTTTGGTGTCAGAGAGAGCTAAATTCATCACTTTTCAGTTGTGTGACCTTGGTCAAATTCTCTAATCCCGCTTTTCCTCATCTGCGAAGTGGAGGTAGTAATTGTATGTACCTCAGAGTGTTGCTAAAAGGATCAGAATGAGATCATTTGTGGAAAGCTCCTAGGACACTGCCTGGCACGGTGTCTTCATCACCACCCTTAGTATCCACATCCAGGAAGTTTTACACGCAAAGGTATTTAGCTTCTTTGAAAGGGACCAGGCTGGAAAGGACGCGCATACTGCTCTTCTCATGTATCCCGGACTCTAATGATACATCTGCACAATTCATCAAGGTCATTGTCTTTGTTATTGTCATGATCATCATTATCATAATCAACAACAACACCCTAAAACAACGGGACCCCAAAACAAGAGGAGAGCAATGAGGTTCTTACAGGATTAGGACCCCTGTCGGGGGATGGCGCTGCATGGATCACCTGTAGCTGTTCCTTACCCTCTTCCTCTTGCCTCCTAAGGAAAGGAACATGCTGGGTCCCAACTGCTCTGCAATGTTTTCTCCTTCGACGGTGGCGGGAAGCCTCCTTGCTGTTACTCTCCAAGGGGGAAGTTATCTCACACCTCTTCTCCATCCCCTTCTTCCTGTGAGCAAGGGAGAGAATCAACATAAGAGGCATGAACTCAATATGGTACCCACGCATGAGCCTAGCTCACATTTTGCTCACTGTTAAAAAGGCAGTCATGCTCCCATCTTGCATTGTCTTCTCGAAAATTTTAAGTCGCTTGATCACGTCTATTAGGACTCCCAAGGTTTTGAGCCTTAAGGAGCAACCAATCCCAAACTTTTGAGAGAAATATAGTGCTCTTGATTCAGAATTTTTTCTTTCTTTTCACCCCAATTATTCATGGAACAGAGTGGCGGTGGGTCAGGAAAGAGAGAGATCAATGTACAGTGTTGAGGCTGATGGCTAATGGCCTTTAGATTGCAAAGATTGGGTAAACAGATTTAGCACACTGATTCAACATATTAATTGTTTGTTAACCTTTGCATAACCTTTAGGAAGCCTCTGAACGTGTGGATTTAAAACCTAGAGTACACTCAAGGTATTCCCATGACACAACCTACTTTTACAAGGTGTTAAAACTCATTAATTTTCTGTTGAAGCTGGGCAGGAAAGGGGGGTCGGGGGTAACAAAGCATACGAAATAGAGAACTAATCAAGCAAATTAATGTATGCAGAAGGCTTTCTCCCAGGCTTGCAGAAATATCCATTTGTTACCTATATAAGCTATAATTACATAAAATGCAAGCGATGGCGAGATGGAGTGTGATTTAAGGGTTGAGAGAGCAAACATAATAACAATAGCGTAATCCTAATAGCCATCATCACTCTAATAACGTTGGCCCTTGACTAACACCCTCGTTTAGGGATCTCTGAGCGTGTTAGCTGCGTTAATTAATCCTCCCGCTGTACGGCTGCGAGAGCTGCTCAGAACTATTACTCCCTCTCACCTCAGGTGAGGGAGAAGGGTATCAGAGCCGGGCAGCCGGGAAGAGGCTGTGGAGTCCCATTCCCCACCCCACTCCCCCTCCGCTGCGCCCAAGCAAGCTCTGTGTCGAAAGCCAGCTCTGGGCTGCCAGGTCATGGCCTTGTTTCTATGATGCCCGAATGGGAAGAATGGATCGCCCATGGTCTTTTGGGAATGGAACCACTGAGCCATTCAAACAGATACTCTTCAGGTTAGGAGGATCCATAAGAGGCATCTGGTCTTCAGCCTTCAAACTCCTCCAAAGACTAAATAGTCCTTCAGGTCCTAGAGAAACAAATTGCTCATTTTTTGGGTCCCCTGGACTTCTCAGTTGTGACGTCGCTAACGTGAGTCCCACCCCGACTGCAATCTCAGCTGACTTGAGGCTGTAAGTCTTCTCTCCAACGAAGGGGGTTTTATTAACCCTTCATACAGGCTCACATCAGTGAGTTTCCCCAAAGTTGACTGCTGTGTAATTAGCAATCAGATTATTTTTCTGGAAGATGGACCTTTGGAGTCTGCCCTGAGTGTCTGGTCTCCCGGAATATGTAGCTGGTCATTCATCTTGATGTCGATCTGCTTTTCTGAATGAGCCAAACAAGGGCTTGGGCCTCTCTTCCCCTGTGCAGGTGGTGTGTGTAGGCCTGCAGCCCCTTCCCCTGCAGAAGCACCCTCTGGCAGTCCCTTCCTCTCTCCCCCTGGGCTCTGTCCCTGCCTTCCTGCTGCTCTACCCACATGTTTTCCATCAGTTGCATAAAGCCAGGCTCAGCCACTCTCTAGCTGTGTGACCTTGAGCACACTTCTCAGCCTCTTTCTGTCTCAGTTTCATCACCTGCAAAATAAAGTGTTTGGACACGATGACTTTCCAGATTGCTTCCGGGACACAGATTAAGAGGTAAAATGACACTTTTGTCCCAGCCCTGCAAGGGGTGGCTATAGAAGTGAGAGCCCTGTCCTTTTCTGGGCAGGGGTGGTATGAAGAGTGGGGTCTCTGGACCCTCACCCAGAGTCCTCAAAAGATGCGGCTGCCCTCAAGGTCTCCTGAACCCGGGGGGTGGGTCCAGCCCAGCCCAGCATCCTGCACACATGCCCCCCTCCGCCAACAGGCCCTCTTTCTCCAGTTTTCATTGGGTGGGACTTTCTCTTCCACTCTGTGACTTTGACCAACAGAAGAGATGGAAGACATCAGCTTTTTAAAGCTCTTCGCTACTTCTTGGTTAGAAGCAAAATGAAATGGCAACAACAAAAACAAACAAAAATCCCGCCTTACAAACTAATCAGCAATGTCTTCAAACGAGTCACGGAAAAGCACCGGAGTGGGCTGTAGCCGTGGGGCCTCCCTTCTCCCTGTTTCTCAGCCGGATGCCTGGAAAGGCTGCCTCCTGCTCCGGAGTGGAGTGGGCGAGCAGGGACGTGTGGAGGCTGCACGCAGCAGCCACGTGGGAGGGCTTGACGTGCGGTTTCCCCAGTACTCCAACCGCCCTGCAAAGTCAGCAGTGGCCTTTGCACGATTACACTCCCCATTTTGTAGCCGGGAAAACTGAGGCTCAGAATGTTACTTTCTCTAAGTCACACCTAGTAAGTGTCAGGGCAGAGATTTGTATTCAGGCTCGCCGATGCCAAATCGTGACAAGGTGCTGTCTCCTAAATGTCATTACATCTCACATTGCCGACTCAAGCTTGCACCGTTCACTTTGGCTGGGGGTAAACAAAGACTCGTGCTGTCGATGGTGCCTAGAGACAAGGAAAGCAGCAACCACAGCCGCGTCCTTCCCTGGTGGAGTTTACGGGACTCACAGAGCTGGGTCCTCCGACAGAAGGAAGAGGCTCCTTGCTGGAGTTTGGAGGGGGCCCTTCCCCAGCCAGCTGGCCGGGCCCTCTCTAGGGCTCATGCGATCTCTACCCTGGGGTTGTTTCTCCTACCTTGTCCCTGGGTTCTGTCTGTCCTGTGTGGTGGCCGCAGCTCTTTGTTGGCTCATTCCCGTTGGGGTCTAAAGCTCGGTTCCATCCTACCCCACTCATTGCCATGGGTGGCTCCCCTTTTACAAACATGCCTTACACCCACCCACCCCCAACACACACGCCCCCCTGGGATTGCAGCCAGACAGTTGAAGAAAGCAGAACTGGCCAGAAGTCTAGGGCTGCACCACCAGCCATTAGCTGCTAAGCACTTGCAATGCGCCTGGTCCATGTTAGGATGTACTGAAGGTAAAATGCACAGCAGAGTTTGAAGACTTAATATGAAAAAGAAGAATGTCAAACATCTCAATATTTTTATAGACATTATTTGTTAAATAATATTTTAGATATATTGGGTTAAATAAAATGCATCATTAAAATTAATTTCACCTGCCTCTGTTTCCTTTTTCATATGGTTAGGAATTGAGTTTAAATTACAAATATGGTTCTCCTTGTACTTGTCTTGGACAGCACTGGTCTAGAATCTCAGAATCAGATTCTGTCTGGGCCACCCACTTGCTGGGCATCTCTAGAAGAATATCACCTTTTCTGGGATCAGTTTCCTCAGAATAAAAGAGAGACCCAAAGGGCTTTTGTGCACATCTCTCCCAGTCTTCTCTGAGGGGCCTTTCAGAGAGGACAGCCAGGGACATACCCTGCTTTCTTAGGGGGGAATCTCATTTCTTCCTCTGTATTTTTCACTCAATCCTTCAACATATATTTAATAAGCACATACTATGGTGAGTCAACCCCTTCTGTCTGCTCAGTTGATAGCTCTATGATGACTTTTCTAACCTAACCTTCTTTTGGGGACAGGAAGCTGTGCTAAGTGAGAGCAAAGGACTGATGGCCAAGGACTTATGTTGGCCTAGAAGCCCCAATCCGGGCGATATCTCTTGAAAGAGAGTCATCCTGTGCTTTCATCATTGCCAAAGGGCAACCGAGCCCCTCATCTAACATTGATCTGGGGGCCCACAATTCAAACTCCTATCTCTGTTGCTTGAATTCAGAAGGCAGGTCATGAGAACAAAGAGGAAATTACACTAGTTGGTGAATCCCTTTGTTTTCTTGGTGTGTAGATCTTCCCAGCACCTTGGAAACTTTTGAGACTTTTCCTCATTGGGCAATTTGGGCTTTTCTGTTGCTTTCCCTGCTTCCTTCCCCAATCCTAAGAGACCTCTAGAGGCACTTGGTCTATTAATATAATGATATTCACCGGACTGTTCATTGAGTGCTGAGAGTGCACCAGGCACTGAGCTCTTCTATGCACATCTCATCTAAATCTTTCAACAACTCCATGGGGTAGGTACTGTTACCCTCAGCCAAGTGTGGAGGAAACCAAAGCTCAGAGACACAGAGGACTTTGCCTGAAGTCACAACCAAGACAGAGGAGGAGCTAGCCCCAAAGCCTGATCACACTCCAAAGTTCACACTTAAAACACATTGATGTTTGTCAAATGTATATTTTACTTTTTAAATTATGTGGGTAATGCACAGACATTTTTATTATAAAAATTTGAAAGTGAAATGTTTAAAAGCTCCTTTGCAAGCCTTTCCCACCATCACTTCTGCCTAAACCCTCCAAAGGTACCTGCGCATGTATGTCTATGTATTTGCTCGTGCACCCATATTTTGATATTTAGGGTTCTTTTTTACATAATGCTGTTATGTTGTATGTGCTGGTTCTTGGCCAGTTTTTTTTTCCTCTTAACCATCTGTCTTAAAGATCTTTCCACATCAGTAGGTGTCGATTCACTTCATTATTTTTTAATAACTGTAGAGTGTTCCATTGTATGGAGGTACCATCGATTTCCCTGATGATGAGTATCTAAGGTGGTTTCTCCTTTTTTATTATGAACCATGTTGCCGTGAACACCCGTATGATGTCTACAACTTTGTAAACATCTGCACCATTGCTGTGGGGTGGATTCCTGGGATGGCCTGGTCAAAGGGTGTGCACATTTATGTTTTGATCCATATTGACACATTGTTTTTGGAAAAGCCTTTATGTCCCTCTCCACCACCACGGGAGCGTGCCTGTTCCCCACGTCCACACCAGAACTATGCACCTTCCGGCTTTATCATTTTTGTCTCTCTGCGAGGCTCTTGCTAATATCCACTAACCCTCCTGCCTCATTTCCCTGCCTTAGAACCCCTCGCCCATCCCACCTTCAATTTCCAGCTTTGGTGACCACGCCATAGTCCTAGAGTGGGGCCTGTCCCTTGGGTGACAAGTTGTTCCTTACAACGAAATCTGGAGACATCCCCAGCATCCACTGTTTACTATGTATTGGGAACCTGCTGTGTGCTGGGCCCAGACAGCGACCGAGACCTTTGGGAAGAAAACACGCAGTGCTCTGAAAGGCGGAGATTACTTAATAAAAAGCGACAGCCCCATCAGAGGCCACAGGGGTACTACTGTCTCGCTGGGCTTCTGTGTGCTCCTGGCGAAGCAGGTGGGGGTGTGTCCCCCTCCGAGAAGCCACATTAACACGGCAGCTGGTCTCCTATAGGATGTCTGTGCAATTCGATGGAGCTCATCACTTTTTGGTCTGTGAACAATTAAATTGCACCAGGAAGCCCTGTATCTTCATATCATCCCCTAATGACTTGTGGGGGGAGGGTGAGCATACGAAAAGCCCACATCCGCGGTTAATTGCCAAAGTTAACACCTTTCTTCAGAGGCCAAATGTCCAGTGCATTTCCAATTCCCCCACCCCTGCCAAGACCAGAAAACAACTGGCTTTGTCCCTGGTGTGCACCTCTGGAATTAAATGTCATTTGCAAGCCCATAACTGCTGGAAGAGACAGCCACTTCTTTCTGTCTTTCTCAGACTCCGGTACCTTTAACCCGGCCCACTCCCGCTCCCACTCCCCCGCCCCGCAGACTTTTGTTTCCCCGAGTCCTATCCCAGGGCCTGTCAGATGACATTTTTTATTGCATCGAGACAAAAAGCCATCTGGAGCTCCTGGGCTCCACTGTCAGTGGGCTGCTGTTCCCAGGCTCTCCCGCCAGGCCCCCGATTAAGAGTCGCCCCCCACCACCCGCACTCTTACGTTTCCCTCCCCGCCCCCACCGGCTCGGGTGCCTTTGTCCCTCAGTGCCCTCACCCTGTCACTGGCATGTGGCGTACCTTGTTGCGGCAGAACGATGCGGGCTGTCAGCTTTTATTAAGCGTGTAGGGGAAAGAGCCGCGACTTCAGGTGGCTGAAAGCTTACAAATTCTTCATTTGGGCCTACGAGCCCCGAGTCTCTCGCCTGGTGGCTGAGATACTTATTTTAGGCTGCTGCGATTCCTCTTTTCTTTTCTTCTTGCCCCCCACACCTAAACAGCACTTCAGGAGAGAGCCTTTGTAAGGTCGTGGACAGCAAGGACGCAGTCCTGGACACGCGTGGGAGATAAACTTGTCCTCCTTAGCCCAACAGCCCAGCAGGCGGCCGATCAGCGGGTGCCGGTGGGGAGGGCTGGGACGTGGAGGGGTGGTGAGAAGAAAGGGAGGCCACCGTCCCTTCCCCAGGCCGGGCAGGGCGCCAGGAGTTCTGCTTGCAGCTCAGGATGCGTGTGCGTGTGCGTGTGCGTGTGTGTGTGTGTGTGTGTGTGCGTGTGTGTGTGTGTGTGTTGCTATCACAGGCCCAGGTGACCTCTAGAAACCCAACATCAAGAGGAAGGGCCCCAAGTGGGGATCTGTCCTGAGATGGGATGGGGTGCAGCCGGGGCTGCTGGGATCCCCCTGGCAGAGCACCGAAGGAGTCGGATGTGCTCGGGGAAGCTGTGTGGCCGGCAGGTAAGAGTGTGGCCACCATGCTTTCCAACCTGGGGTCTGTCCGGTGGGAGACATGTGGCCTTGGGCAACAGACGTAACTTCTCAGTGCTCCCAGCTATGATAATAATGATATCTACCTTATAGGGCTGACGTGGCGATTGGATGAGATGCTGCTGTCAAACTTTAAGCGTCCTGCTTTGCTCATAGTAAATGCTCAATAAACTCTGGTTGTCAGTATTATCTCTGGCTCGGGCTTCAGAATCCAGGCCCCTACTCTCTTGACTCGTACTTGACAGTGATATCATTCATCTTTGTAGCCCTGGGGTAGATGGTCACCCTGGGGGACTCTCCCCCAGAGAAAGCTCCAAAGGTCTCCTCTGGGCCACATGGGATGTGCCCTCTGGGATGTCCTCTAAGGGCCAGCTCTTTACCCTAGGCCGGATGCTCAGGGAGGCACCTCGCAATCCTTCCCCTCTCAGATTGCTTCGGGTTGGTAGAAGTTTGCAGAAAGGTCAATACATCAAAAATAGCACACCTAAACTGCAACCCAGCCCGGTCTCCAACTTCAGATCCCACGTGAGCTCTGAGGACAGCCCGGATTCTTACTTAAATAACTCAACAGTTGGCCTTTAGAGCAGACAGAAGCATGAAGCTTGATGCATTCATTGTTCTCTCCTCTCATTTGACATTAACCTGGACTCGGCTTTGAGCTGATTCATCCCAGCACTGAACAAGGGGCTCCATACACGAGTCACCCAGTGAATGCCTGTCCATGGACGAACACCCGCCTGGGACGTGGTGGGTGGAAGGGAGCTCACAGCTCCTGAGCACCTACATTTTCAGATTAATTCTCACAAAGTCCTATGAAGTAGGTTTTATCACCCTCATTTCACACATGAATAAGTGCAGATTCAGAGATTAAAGAAACTAGCACGAGGCCTTAGAGCCAAGTGAGTCGTGAGGCTCTGTCCCCAAATCTAGCACCAAATCCGGGCCTTTCACTCCATGCCAGAACCTCAGCAGCCTTTAATTAATCACCTAACAAAGGCAGACACGATACCTGTCAAGTTTTGTCAACAGTTAACACGTTTAAGTGTCCGGCTTTCACAAATGACCCACTGGCTTGGCCATAATGCGTCAAGCCAGCATGTAAAGACACCCAGATACACAGAAGCCAGTGCGCAAAGACATACGGTGTCTTTTCCAAAACACTGAAGTCGCTTCGAGGCTCAGCCTCTCACTAATGATCCCAAACCGCTTTGGGGAACAATCCTTTTTAAAAATGAAGCTGGTTGCAAACTTTCAGTGGACAAATACAGCCCCAAGTTGTCTCACAAATCTTCCTTTAATGAGCACAGGAGTGGACACGCTCTACAGTGTTGACTACGCTGACGCTGCTGGAATATCCGGGAGTCTGAAGGTGCGTATGGCTTTGCGTTTAAACACTTTTATAGCAGAAACTTTCCTTATTCCCAGTGAGGTCATGGCAGGAAAACGCAATGGTTGGCACAGGGCTACGGAAGTGGGTAACAGTGAACCTTGTCTGCAGGATGCACAGATTTTCACGTGTCCGCTGCAGAAAATAAAGTCTTTTCCATCTCTGGACCTCAGTTTTTTTCTCTCCAAGGTTAGACAATCAGACTAAACTGGTTTCTAAGATTCTTTCCGGACTCACTTTTCTATTAATATAATGCTGTGTCTCAATACCAGGCACCTTGGAAGATGATATAAAACATGATTGTACGATACAACAACAATTTTTTGAGTGCTATCCATGCAGCCATCTCTGTCCTATGCCGCTTTTAATTCCTGTTTTTAAAATGAGGAACCTGAGGCCCAGAGTCGAATGACTTATCTGAGGTCGCACAGCTAGTAGGTGGCAGAGCCGGTATTCGGAAAGGCAGTTGGGCCTCCAGCTCCAGTCGTTCGCTGTGGCCAAGTGGGTAATGCACCTACACAGAGCTGGCAGCCCATAGCTGTCACTGGAGGGCCACCGAGCAGCCCTCGCTGTCCCCCTGCCCCAGACCTCCATAGCACCCACACAGAGAACGCTCGGAGCCAGTGTGCAGGTAGAAAAATTAAATGAGTATGTTATCAAGGGCACAAGAGCAATCACTTGACACTTGTCTAATTCAGCCCTTTCTCAGATTTCACAGCCAAGGTGCGAGAGCTGGGCTCTTCTCTCTGTTCTCACTGCTTGTATTGCCTCGAATGAACTTACCTGCTAATCGGTCACGTACAGCTTCATACATTCGGATCTGGAGCAGAGAGTGCTGGGCTGGAGATCCGAATTGGGCTCTTGCGTTGTGACCTCTGCAGCTACCAGCCTCTCTGGGCCTCGTGGTCCTTATTTGCACCGAGGCAGGTAGATTAGATTAATGTCACCAACTCCAGGCCTGGGGACAAATTGGGTTTTATTTAGTATGCACAGTGATTTTTTAAAAAAAAAATATGAATGAGTTGCCAACAACTAAAATAGGGAGTGTTCACATAAAAAACCTAAGTCTCCAGAATCTCATGAAACCTGGGAGATCTGGTGGATTTGAACTCCCCTTCCCACAGCGCAAAGAGTAGGGAACGGGTCGCTGCTGCCCCTGCGCTCGGCCACGTGCTGTCTTGCCAGAATCCTCATCACGCCACGTGGGTTCACCCTTCGCCCGCTGCCCCAGTTTACGTTCCTTCTGAGCCCCTTCTCCTTTGTAGCCCCTGGACTCCATGAAGGCGCTGGTCCCATTTAAGTTGTCTTAGGTGTTCACTCTGGTCTCTATGCTTCGAAAGGACTGGGACGTGCCCCCTTCCTTTCTGACCGCCCACAGGGCCACTATGGGCAGGCGGTAGCTGCTGCGTGTCCGGGTCTGTCGCAGAATCTGAGTTCTTTGTGCTGTTCTGTCCTGGATTTTTTGTTCTGTTTTGTTTTGTTGTTGCTGCTGCTGTTGTTCCTGGTTGGCGGAAAGTTAGGAGAAAGCTTGGAAGATGTCTCATTGTTTTTCAGCACCAGGTCTCAGTTTGACTATACCCTGGAAGAGGGATGATGCCCAGGCAGTGGACGGCCCCCAGCTCTGTAGGTCCCCTACCAGACACATCTCTGCCTGTTCCTTTTTACAAAGCCCCTGCTTTTCAAAGATTAATTGTTGTCAAATGCAACTTATTTCCTAATCCTTTCAGTCTGCGTTTAAAAACCTTCTGCTTTATTTTGCCTTTTTTGATAAAGTCGCTGAGGCTTTTTTTTTTTTTATGGATTTGCCAGTGATTGTCCAGTTTGACAAATTGGATTCTTAAAGCCAATTCTCTGGAGAAAAGGATGCAGTGTGACAAGACAAGAAACAGCTCATCCTCAAATCAGGAGGATAAATAAAAAAAAAAATAAAAGCAACCCCAATCTCCAGCTTTCCTGTGACTCAAAGGGTGTCTCGGTTGTCACTGATAATCTAATCTTTCTATGATAGGTGAGGAACAGGACAATGGCGACCCAGCCGGGCTGTGGGTGTGATAGGCCTCTGATTAATAGGACTGTCTAATAACCCCCCAGTCCCCAGGACGATGATTGATGACATTTGATGTGAACTCTGACCTCCCCCGGCAAGAACGGAGGGAGGAAGGGAGCTGCTCCGACAGAATGGTGCGTCCTGTGGGAGATGATTGATTCCTGAAAGCTTCGTTACTTGGAGGCTGTGTGTCTCGGGGAGGGGGCCTGGGCCCCTCGCTGCCTGCCCTCAGGTTTTGGCCTAGCTGGATTTTACAGTTCACACCTCTCCCAAGGACCAGCCTTTTGATTGCCCCTAGAACTCTGTGCCTCAAAAGTAACTCCCTCTGGAGCCTTGCCCAGCCTCTGCTGACCTGTCATCCTTAACCAGTGAGATCACTGTGACCTCTCCCCAGAGTCTGTCCTTTCCTCTGCCACCCCCAGTGCCAGAAATCAGATGAAGGAGGCTTTAAAAGCCAGGCCCATGAGACTTCCTTGGATCTTTTCATCCCATTCTCTGGGTTGACAGGAGCTAGGGTGGGTTGGTGTTACTGGCCTTATGGCAAAATGTGGTTGGCAGGAAGCAGCCGAGATGCCTCCAGCACAGAAACCAGCAGGAAAAGGGGGTTGCATGAGGTGGGCATCTACCTGGCTGCCAGGTGACGTTCAGGGGGTGGGAGGAGACAGTCTGATTGGCCCCGATGGCTTGGCTGCGAAACCAATCTCAAACTCGGCAGTGGTTGGGACTTCTTTGCTTAGCTCTCGGGCCAACGTTCCAAATTGTCTCCCCTTAACAGGGACAGACCATAAGACAGCCTTAAATGTTTCTTTCTGCTTATTGGCCTTTTCTGGCTTTTCTGCTTACCCCACCTATCCTACTGAGAGGGACCAGTTAGTATTTAGGCCTCAGCTATAAAAATGACCAAATGATTTTAGCCAAGGAAAGTGTTAGTCGTGAGTCAGATCAACCACAGGCCTGCCCAGGCCAGTGACCTCCCAAGAGCTGGTGTGGGTCTGCTTGTGGGCGAGCAAGACCTGAAAACCAGGGGGCCCACTCATCCTGGAAGCAGCCTTAGGTGTTGGCAGATTGAAAACAAGGGGGCCTGGGGGTGGCACTCGGAGAGGAGAGACGGCCCAACACAAGACCAGTGGCATCGGGCTCCAGAGACACACAGACCGCCTGACGAGGCAGGCAAGGCAGAAGGGAGGCAAGGGACAGCCCTCGCTTTCTAAGAACACTTCAATACTTCAATACCCCTGGGTGCCTTCCACGTGTCGAATGTGGTGTCCAGAACCTCAGCTGATGGGCATTCTCAGCCACCCAGGGGTCTGCTTGCAGGTGGGTCATTGTCAAGTATTGTCAGCATGGACCACACAGCAGAAGTGTGTGTGTACATATTTTAAGGAAGCTGGCCTTTATTTGATAAATATGAGTGGAAGATGAACAAAATAAGGCTGCTGTTGTAGGACCCATAAACCCGATTTGCCCAGGACAGAGATGAGCCTCGGTAGGCATGCCTGGGCCGGTGGCTCTGTGCTTCGAAGAGGCAACGCATGGAAAGCCCCTGTGCCTGGCACGGGGAAAACACTGAAGTCATGGTAGGAACTAGTATTATCGTTTTTAAATCTTATTTATTTATTTATTTGTTTGTTTAATTTTGTAGAGATGGGGTCTCGTGTTTGCTCAGGCTGGTCTTGAACTCCTGGGTTCAGGCAATCCTCCTGCCTCGGCCTCCCAGAGTGCTAGGATTACAGGTGTGAGTCACCGCGCCTGGCCTCAATATTATTTGTTTTTAATAAATTATTTTTCCCAATGTGATGCTCACCAGATAATCATTTGACAGTGTGCTCAGTTGTGAAGAATAACAAAACTCAGGAGCATATGTGAAATGCTGAAAATTATTGTTGAAGAAAACATTCCAAAGAGGAGGTGTAATTAGGGATTTTATAATTTCTTTTTTAGCTGAGAATGGAACCCCCTTGCAACGTGAAGTCTATTGTTCGGTTTCTGTCTTTGGACTACGGCGGGGGCTTTGTGTAACTCATTATGTTGAGAAGTAGGGGACTGCCTGGAATATAAAAGGCCGCCAAGGCAGAGCACCCCTAGGGAAGAAAGAGAAGATGGATCTGCCTGGGCCCACCCTCCTCTTCTCCTCCTAGGCCAGCTGTCATGCAATGCAGATGTCTGATAAGTTGGGCCTTCATGGAGGCTATAAACAGTCACCCCGGGTTACTGGGCCAGGGGCATTGACATTCACTCTCCCTCCTTAGCTGTCGGGTTAACCAAGCTCACCTCCTGCCCTGGCCAGGCCTGACTGCAAACAACGGCCTCCCTCCCCTATCACCGCGTGGCTGTTGAATAACACAGCCCAGGAAATCTGCCAAAGCATCCAACTAATGCAAGATGACCTGGAGAAGGGACTAGGGAGGAAGGAGAAAAACAACCACAGAAAGTGAGAAGACATACTGCTTTATTTTCCAACCACCACCAAGAAGCAGCTGAGACATGGGTTAAGTTTAAATATTCCATCCGGAAGTTTCAGGGTCTGGTATTACTCAGAGTGTCTCAGCTACTGATTAACTCAGTGATTCTTAAACTTTGCCAAGCATCAGAATCACCTGGAGGGCTTGTCAAAACAGACTGCTGGGCCCCACCTCCCAGCGTTTCTAACTCAGAAGGCCTGGGTGGGCCTGAGAATTTGCATTTCTAACAAGTTCCCAGGTGATGCTGATGCTGCTGGTCTGAGGAACACTCTTTGAGAATCACTGGATTACCCAGATTGGTGGAAGGCATCAGAATGATTTGGGGGAATCTTATCAAAAATGTTGATCTCCAGATCCTTTGTTACAGTCATGATGTGTGTGGATGCAATTAACAAAATACCAGATGACAGTTGATTGGGCAAGAAAGGCATTTAACCACATATCAATTAGACTGAAGGTAGATAATTTCATGTTCTGAGTAGAGTCTCAGTGATGTTATAAAAAAATGGAAGTTTTTAAAATCTTTCTAGTTGTTCATCCTTAGCACAGTTGAATTTGCATCCTTAGGATTGATGCTTCATGATTGTTGAATGGCTGCCACAGTTCCAGCCATTGCACCCAACACAGAAGAAAGGGTGAGACCCCCTCCTTCTCCATTTATCATTCCTTTACTTCAGATGCAATACTCTTTCCATAAGTCTTTGTTTTACAACTCATTACCAGAAATGGGTCACAAGCGCACCTTAACTAAACCAGCAGCGACAGGGGATGGAATTACCAAATGTATCCAGGCTCACCACCTGGGGTCGGGAGAGGGCTCACCTTCCCTGAACTTGTTACTGCTCGATCAAAATTGAGATTCCATGACCCAAGGAAAAAAGGAATGTTATTGGCCAGGGACCAACAGTGTTTGCCCTAGCTAGGGTGACCAACCTGTCCTGATTTTCCTGAGAGTGTCACAGTTTTAAACTGAAAGCCTCACATCTGGGAAATCCTGTCGGTTTGGGGCAAATCAAGATAGTTGCTCACCCTAACTCCAGGCTCCCCAAGACCTTCTGCATTAGAATCTCTTGGGGATGAGACCCAGACCTTAAAAATGATTTTTTAATACTCTCCCAGGATGAGGCTAATGTATGTCAAAGTAGGTTGACATATTCCCAACTAACATCAGAGCAGGAGGGACCCTCAGATGTAATGTCAGTCCAAATCGAGACTGGGGACACAAGGTCAAATGTAACCCAAGGCCAGAGGGACCTGAGATATTCAAATTCCATCCCAGCCTGCTTCTTGTCCCCCTGCCAGAAGGGACCGTCTAATTTAGAGTCTCCCCACTCCGGGTGATCTTGACACCCTGCAGCCAACTCTGCCAGGCCCTTATCACAGAGCCTTGTGGTGCCGGACTTGCCACGCTGTCTCCCCAGATGGCAAGTCCCCTTGGGACAGAAGCCCCAGTTAAGCTTTTCTCTCCTGAGCATCCAGCACCCTGCCTGGCTTATCTTAGTCATTTGATAAATGTGTGCTGAATGAATGAATGAATGAATGGAGTGAGGAGACTGTCCTCTTGAATATAAACTCCGGCCTCTGGACAACAAACCAACCCTTGTAACAGCCAAATGCCTGGAGCCTAGAAACGTCCCCACCTCACCAGTGAGCTGGCAGGACTCTGGGTGGGCTGGGCTGGGGTGGGCATTGGGTCAAACTCTTCCCAGGATTCTAGATGATTGTACCCCACTCCCTGGGCACGCGTCCCCAGCTTCTGTGGGAGCAGTGCGTGTCCCCAACACACCGTGCTGGGTAACTTTCCAATGGTTTGAGCTCATTACTCATCATTAGGAGTCCTGGTGTCTGGAGTTTTCCAGGTGATCAAAGCTTCTCTGTCTGGAGCAGCCAGGCAGGCCCTGGTGTCTGTCACCAGTAATCTCCCAGCCTCACCAGGCAGACAGTTAAGTAAGGAGGGGAAGGAAGGGATTTGGTTTTTAAGCTCACATAATTCAGCCTGACACCCCGACATGCAGACAGTGGCTCTGGCTCTGCCCTGAGGAAGCTGTCCCTGGTTGGAAGGGTGGGGCTGACGGGTGCAGCAGCTCCTCTTCATTCGGGGTTATTTTAGAGCCCGTGGGCGTCTATCCCCACCGTGTTCTTCTGGGAGGGCTGGGCGTGGGAAGGAGAACCAGCCATACACGTGACACGCACCATCACCTCCTCCTGCGGCAATGTCTGTTCGCCCCCAGAGATGTGCTTCCAAGTGATACCCCTACCCTTTGCTCTCCCAGGACCAGGCGCTCCTAATGGGGCTCTTTTTTTGTCCCTGGTCTCTGGCTGGGCTCAGGGTCCAATTTGCCTCCCCAGCTCCAAATCCTCCAACACTCCCCGCAATCTATGTTATTGTACAGAAAGTGTGTGGGAGGCCTGAAGTCCGGAGTGAGACCATAGAACACGGTATTTCTGCAGGTTCTGACATTTCAATAAAAATCATGAATGTCTTCCGTGCTGGGGAAAAAGAAATTTAAAGGATGCTTAAACCAATTCGTAAATATTCCATTTCCTGATTTTAAAAAAAAAAGTTGGACTGAAAAATCTGGCCTAGAAGCGATCTGATTTTGCACAAACTTTGTGCAAAAAAGTTTGCTCATCCCTGTCCAGGTATCAGCTTCACAATGGGTCGTTGAAGAAAATTAGTGTTCAGAGTCGGGAAAGAAAGTTCCAACCCCCAGGGCTGGCAATGGGGCTGCTGCCAAGCCCTTCTCAGCATGCTCTGGGGGTCGCCCGGCTGGTCCCAGGGACTTGGGGTGGCTCTCTTTCGTGCACATGTCCTTGCCTGGCTAAGTTCTGTGGATGGTACCTAGCAAACATCCCCCTCCCCAGACTGCTTGGGAGGGCCCTTCTGGCACAGTCTGCGCCCTCCCAGGCTGGAGAAGGGCCAGCTCGTGTCCAAGGCCCACTCCTGCGTCTTCAGAGCCAATCCCATCAGGATGTTTTACATATTTTAATTAAAGTGCCGCCCCGGGCTGGCAGGGCCGCTGATAGATGGCTCTAATCCAAGATGCAGAGTTGCGGTGGTGTGAAACATGGCATCCAGCGATGCGCTCCTGCTCTCCAGAGCTTTGGCTCCCACCTCTGGAGGCGTCTGCCCAGTTCCAGGAGGAGCCGGAGCCCATGGTGGGCGGAGGGCGGGAGGCTCAGGGAGGGGAGGAGGGTTAGGGTAGAAAAGCGCCAGGGACGGTTTCCGAGGCCCAGCTGGCGGGTG
Source organism: Avahi laniger (assembly GCA_963575035.1). NCBI lineage: Eukaryota > Metazoa > Chordata > Mammalia > Primates > Indriidae > Avahi > Avahi laniger. Next base: position 26,853 of record CAUYSK010064851.1, on the reverse strand, counting down.
GGCTGTGGCTGAGTCCGATTCTTGCAGACACGCAGCCCTGTGGACACTCCTTAGCGGTGTCAAATTATGACAAATGGCGTGGGTAAAAGTTGCTGGGTGGCAGCTGCCGCGTCGCAGAGGGAAGCAGGTATTTTTAGCACTGCGCCTTGGGGCTCTGGCGCTGGGTTAATTAATCACGGTGAACAGCGCTGAGGTTTGCTCTTGACCCAGGTCCCCACCCCCATCCCAGCCTTGTCCCCATTCCCCCGACTGGAATACCAGCTGGAGAGGTGGGACCTGAGCGCAGCCGGAGCAGCCCTGGCAGCCTCACAGCGCTGGGGACACCACCCCCTCCCTCCTCCTGCTTCCAGGGCCCTCCAGCCACCAGCGCCTCCTCGAGGCTCCTCAGGCCTGCTCCTGCCCAAGGCCTCCCCACTTGCTGTCCTTCTAGAACATTATCCCCACGTTTCCTCATCCTTCCTGTCTTGCCCTCCCCCCACGAAGGCCCTCCCTAGCCCACCCCCACCTGCCAGGGTGTCACCTCCCCTGCTCATCTGCTTCAGAGACCTAGCGCCGGCCCAAACCATCTCATCTGCGGATCGCTTACTTTACTGTCTCCTTCCGCTGCAATGCCGCCTGCTTGCGAGCACGAGTCTTCTGTCTTGTTCATGCTCTTGGTTCCCAACTGCCCAGCTCAGCGTACACAGGGTAGGTACCCAGCGAATGTCACTGAATAAGTGGGTGGATGGAAGGAGGGATGGGTGGGTGGGTGGGAGGCTAGATGGAAGACCCTTGATGGGCACATCTGGGAAGATGCTGGTTGTGTAGCAGCATCTCCACCCACGCCATGGGGACTATGGAAAAAGAGTGACTGAATAGGGCCAACTGCTCTCCTCTCTCCTTTAGAAATGTCCAATTACATACTCTTCGGGGTTTGTGGTAGATTGCTCTGAATTCCGTTTTTTTTTTTTTAATTGTTTTTCTTGGAGATGGGGAAAGAGACCAGCTTTAAGAGACTTCTAGGAGACTATTTCCCCACTCTGCTCAAAAGCTGACGTTACTATTACTAGTTCATTTTGAGGGGTGATGCACGGTCCTTTCGCTGAGTCCTTTCTTTAAATATAACTGTTCTTTGTGGAAGACACAATTGGTTGCCGATCCTCCCCCTTCCTTGCTTGAGAACAGAGCCCCACTTGGTTCCAGCACTGGGAGGCCTGTGCTTCAGGGCGTCCTGGCCCGGCCCCGGTCCCAGGAAGGGAATTGTGACTGGTCTGAGCTCCAGCCCAGCCAGTGATCCGGTTAGAAACAGCCCAGGAACGAGGCTCTAACTAACGGGATGTGAAGAACTTCTACCTTCTGAGGCTTTCCCTCACTTTTAAAAAGTCACATGAAGAAGGAGTGCATCCGTGTCATGTTCCTTTTCCTGATCCTAAAAAAGATGGAAGTTCATTTCACATGACAGGGGTTAGGGTGGGGTGCTGGGAAAGTCACGTGGTTTTCATTTGCAAGTCACGGCAGGGCCCGGCAGGAATGGTTCTGGGACCCATGGGTGCCCAACCTGGGGATCTGTTAAAACATGCCCACTCTGAGTCCCACCCCATTCAGGTTGAATCTGATTCTCCTGGGGTGGGACTTGGGTCTCTGTGGGGTTGACATGCCCCTCTTGTCCCCTCATCATCCTGAGACACGGGGAGACTGTGAATCACTGAAACGGACCAGAGGCAGGACACCCACCTGGCAGTGGGGTTCAAGCCAGAGATGCCTGGCCAGGGGATGTTAGAACTCCTTTCTCTTCATACCTCGAAGGGGAGAAATAGATTGGCCTTCTTACTTTCCTAGGATATGTGGAAGGAAATTTTGTGAGGAAGGCACGGTCCTCCACTATGAAACTTCTAGAACATTCAGAACATGCACACTGAGTTGCCCTGCTGAGGGCGTTGCTCCAGAGGCCATCAAGCCCGGGGTCTTCTGCAGACAGCGCTCGCTTACTGTCAGCCCCTGCTGTGCTCGTGTGGAGATGCTGTCCTCCCCTCTGGTTCTGGGAAGTGAACTGAAACCTCACCAGAAAGCACCAGGGGAATCAAGAAATTGCTGTTCCATTTTGACTTTTGCTGCTCTTCTTTCACAGCTCTGACGGTGACTTCTGCCATTCCCTGTGGGAGACAGAGACACACACAGACAACAAGAGAGAGATACAAAGAGGCAGACACAGAAAAACACTCAGAGAATGATAGAGACCAGAAAACAGAGGAATATTTTTCCTCTCACTGATTTAAAAACCATTTATTGAACACCTACTATGTGCTCGGAATGCACACACATCCCTAATTAAATACACAACAAGACCAGGCGCTGTTTACATCCCCTCCCAAATCCCCATCTGGCTCTTAGGTGGGGAATCAAGAGGTTGCTGTTCCTGCTGCGACCAGTAGGTGTCATCATGTCAGCGGGAAATCTAGGATTTGGTAGCCACCTATGAATATGAATTCTATTTTATCTAGTTATCTGAGTGCCATTGTGTGCAGGGCACCAGGAAGGACACTTGAGGGTACACAGGTTGAGAAACTCACAGTCCCTGTCCTCATGGAGTTTAATGTGCCATCAGAGACCTGAAAAGACATCCTAAGTCACAAAAAGAGGGCGAAGGCAGTAAGTGTCTCAGGAGAGGTTTAATCAAAGGACTGTGTGGATTCTTCGAATATCAGAAACCTTGAAGAAGGTTTCTCACCTTCTCACATTGCAGTGGAGGGAACACGCTCAGAGGGGAAGGTGATCGGCCTGGGGTCACACAGCCATTCTAGACTCCAGATTTCCTGACTCCTAAACAGTGCTCTTTCCACCACTCTGTCTCAATCACTGGTATTGATTTTTTTCATCTTGCCCTTCAAAATTCCACCTTAGTTTAGCTGTGAATCTTCCTGAAAACTGCCCTCTCTGATGCCTACTGCAAGGCACCCTAGATAGGTTAATCTGCCTCTCAGAGAAGGCAGCTGCTCTCATCACAGGCCCTGTGGCACGAGAGTCGACTCACACGGGCTCATGAGAGCTGATCTCATGCATCTCTTCCCAGAAACATGTCTGTAGCTTGGAGTTGGCCGTGGTGGGAGTATTTACACCTTGGAAATTGGCAACGGCTATAAATTAGAGCTTAATTTTTTTCTCCCGGATTGTTGCACACCACTGACTTAGGTATCTCTTCTTTATAGGTAAGAAAACTGAGGCTCAGGGAGATGAGGTCATCTGCCAAAGAGACATCTTATAAATGGTAGAGCTGGGACTCTGACCCAGATGGTTTGACGCTAGAGAGCTCAGGGATGGTAGATTTAATAGGACTTAGTGTCATTTTGATGTGGAGGGGTCTAGGTTGATCCCAGGTGGCTTAGTCTGTTTTGTGCTGCTATAACAAAATACCTCAGACTGAGTAATTTACAAAGAACAGAATATATTTCCTGATGGTTTTGGAGACTGAGAAGTCCAAGATCAAGGTGTTGGCATCTGGTGAGGGCTTTCTAGCTACGTCATTCCATGGTGGAAGGCATCGCATGGCAGAAGGGCAAGAGGGGGTGAGACAGAGACAAAGGTGGCCAAACTTGTCCATCCTTAAGGAACCCACCTCTGAAATACAGCATTAATCCATTCATGGGGGCACAGCCCTCACGATCTAATCACCTTTTAAAGGCCCCCCCTACCTTTAGTACTGTTATGATGGCGATTACATTTCAACACGAGTTTGGAAGGGGACAAACTTTCGAACTATAGCAGCAAGTTTCTCATGTGGGTTCCGGTGCGGGTGCAGCCTAGGTTAATGTCATCAATCTGACAGCAACACTGGAACGGGAGCTAGTTTGGATGAAGAGATAACAAATTCAGCTTTGAGTGGACTGAATTTGGGCTCGTTGTTGGGGAGACATTTAGATTTGGAGCCCAGGAGAGAGGTCTTGGCAAGAGATCGAGACTTGCAGGATAAAGGTTTGCTCTCGACTGAACCAAATGTAGATTAGCTAGAAACATTTTCCTTTGTTATAATTATCAGGTGAAAAGTACAAGCTTCACCCGTTTATATGTTTTTTTTCATATTTGTCAATATTCAGGCGTGTTGGGAGACCATGCACGCTTGCTCACACTTGTTCCCTGGTCCTAGTACATAGTGGGTACTCAGTAAGCGTTTATTGAATAAATATGAGTAACCCATTTTCACCCTGCACGTACTGAATCAGCCACTGCTGTGGACCATTCATCAAAACCTAAGTATACTTCTCACAACGCCTAAGATTATCTAGAATTCTGGCATCATTATAGAAGTATGGATTTGACATCAGAAATTATTCTTCTAGCATTTTAGAGCTAGAAGTGGGATTAGTTATTATCTCTTACAATGTCCTTGTTTTACTGGTTAGGCCCTAATGCCCGGAGACCACTCCGAGACCATTCAGGCCCCTTGCCAGTGTGGGAGACCACCCTGTCCTGGCAGCCAGTGGGCCCCGCCCGGCCTGCCTTGCTCTGGCCAGTTTTCTTTCCTGCTCTGGGACTTGGTTTGCCCCTCAGGTTAAAGCAGAGCCTCAGTTCTGGTTCTAGAAGGGTGATGACTGCATGAGAATCCGCATCTCAGCAGGGCAGCTTGGGTAGAGGAGCAGACACAGCTCTAGGTTACCAACCAAGGAGCCTACGATATGCAAATGAATGAGTGTGGCCTTCCTCCTGGGTGGCTGAAGGGGCCCTGATGTCACAATGGGTAGGGTCCCTCTGTTCTAAATGACTGTGTCTCTGGCCAAAAATATTCACTGACCTGGCTGGTCTCTTGGCCCCCTCTTTGTGTCCAGTGCGGCAGAGAGCCCATGGAACCCCTCTACCAGGCTGGGTCCATCCTCATGAAGGTGAATACCTTACAAGGGAAGAAAATGGTGGAGAGCGGCCTGCAGTCCGGAGACTTCACCCTGTCCCAGTCGTGGCCCTCCTGCCTGCCACCGCCCGCCGACATGGAGATCCTGCAGCAGAAGGTGGCGGGGGTGCAACAGGAGCTGGAGGACTTCAAGAAGGAGGCCCTCAAGGCCATCCGCTACCTGGAAAACGCCTTCTGCGAGATGAACGGGATCCTGGCGCAGCACGAGGAGCAGGCGGCCCGCGTGAAGCAGCGGCTGAGGGAGGAGGAGGACCGCGGCGTCGTGCGCAACAAGGTCCTCACCTTCCTGCTGCCGCGCGAGAAGCAGCTCCGCGAGCACTGCAGGCGGCTGGAGGACATGCTGGTGGGCCGGGGCAGGAAGGGCCAGGCCGACTGAGCCAAGCGCTGAGTAGAAGATTTTTTTTTTTAAATGTTAGCACAACCCCTAAGTCCCCACCACTTGCTTCCCTTTCCCCATGTCCACTGCTTTCCTTCTACTTAAATAACACCTTGCGGAGAGGCAAAAAGGCCTGAGTCCGTTCTTTCGGGAGATGTTCCATTTATCCAGCATCGTCACGGAAGGAAGCCCCCCAGTGCTAAGTCAGACACCTCAACTCTCACTTGAACTGTTTTCCTGTTTGTCATGGCGATATTGCTCGAATGTATACCTGTCTGTTGTACAGCGCATTCTTAAACTGATTTTGTCGAACAGACTTACCTTTCTTTTAATGACTCAAGGCTCTCATGATTTGTAATTTAACACATGGTCTGCTGACACCATGTCACTTAATGCATGGTCTACTGAGAGGAGTTTGTCCCTCAGGTCGCTTGTCCATGCACCAAAACAGTCCCAGATTGCTCTATTTTTGTAACTCTTACCCTTGCCCGCTTGGTCTTTCTGCCTGCTTTCACTGCTAGACTGTCGTATCTCATTTTTCTTTGCCGCCTTTGCACACCTTTGCGGCCAATCAGAAGGAGGGAGCTCATTAGGACTCTGATGGATGGAACTCGCTGAGCTTTAGTGTGCTGATGACGTGACGCCTCTAAGATATAAACTATAAACCGAGGTCCAGGTTTGAGACCCCCGGAGCAGGAATTATTGTTACTGTCCTGGGCCATTTACCAGGTAACACACTTGCTTCCACTGTCACCTTGGAGGTGAGCGTTGTTTTCCGTGGGACACAGGGGAAACTGACCGCAGGAAGGTTGAGTCTTGTACCCAAGGTCTCCACGCTAGTAAGTGGCAGGGCCATGGTTCAAGTCGAGGTCACCCGTGCTTATCTACCACCCTGCTGTGCCCCTGTTCTTTCCCTGATTTTGGAACCACATCAGGGTGTTCATGGACCTGTCCTTCTGGAAGGTTGAGATAGTCACGTAGGTCATTTGGGAATTCATTAGCTGTCACTGTACCTTCTAATTCCAATTAGTCTTCTATTTCATCAATTCACATATCCTGTCTCTGGTGCTGCCAAATGCTGCCACGCAGCAGGGATTCTCCTCCGAACAGCACAAGTGAGGTACCCGGGGACCAGAGCTAGCACCTGGGCAGAGTTGGGTCTCTGTCTTTCCAGCTCAGGACTTACAGCCACTCCATACCCTCTGATCTTCTACTGTAGCCTCATCCTCCCTTCTCTTTCTTCCATAGAATCTCTGCAAATAAAATTCGAACATCTGAAACCCTCAAGTTGAACTTGGCAAAAGGACTCTGTGACCTGAGGTTAAGTGCGATATCCATCCATCGCCATCTACCCTGATGCTGCATTTCTTCTCTCACTATAGGAAGTTCCTTCTTTAGAAGGTTTCGCTGAAGTAATAATAATGGTAATACTAGCAATATTGGTATTACTGCTAATACAATAGCTTGGAGTTATCAAGAATATGATATATTCCAGGCACGATGCTTGGCCCTTTGACGGCAGGTACTGCTATGGTTTGAATGTCTGCTCCAAAACCCATGTTAAAGTTTAATTGCAGATGCAACAGCATTAGGAGGTGGGGCCTTTAGGAGGTAAAGGATTAATGCCGTGTGTCTCAGGTTAGTTACGGTGGGAGTGGGGTCCTGATAATATTAATAGGGTGAGTTTGGCCCCAGCAGACTTCCATTGACATTGACATTTCTTTGGCCAGACTGGGTCGTTTGCCCACCCTAAACCAATTATGAGCACAGAGGAAAGCAATTGCCACAGCTCAGCCCCTGGGCCCAGATACTCCAGTTACCCAATATCTGCAGAAAATCAAGGTGCTGGCAGTGAGGTTGGCAGCTGGGTGGTAACCAACCCCTTCTGCAGCAGCCTCAGTCTTACCTGTTCTACTTCATTCAACCGAGGGCCAGGAAGAAGAGAACTCAGGGAGACAGCACTGAGTGGGCAGCAATGTGAGCTCATGCAATGTGAGCAGCTGTCACGTGGCTGCAGGAAGCATGGATTCAGGTCTGGGAATGGGGAGATGGGCTGGACGTAGGTACAGAGGGACACCTCCATGCTGTAGGTGCAGAGCCATTGCCTTCAACTGCTCCACCCTGCCTCAGGCTCAGGCTCCACTCTTTAAATCAGAGGCTTGAAATGACCCAAAGGGTGCCGGGGAGACTTTGCAGGCCACTCTTAGAGATGAAATCCACGTGTGTCAGTCATCACCATCCAGGTTGACCAACTTGTCCCAGTTTAACTGAGCGAGACTGTCCTGGTTTTAAAACTGGAAGTCCCGCTTGCCAGGAACCCTCTCAGTCCTGGGCGCCCTGGGATGGTTGGTCACCTTGCATTAGACATAAAACACCTTGGGATGATCCAGGTGAGGCTTTGGGAGGGGCCAGTCACTGGAGGTCAGGGCAGGAGACAAGGATGGTGGCACCCATCTCTGCCAGGCTGGTGCATTGGGACTGTCATTTTTAACCAGAGGAGGTTGGCCCACCCATTCTGCAGCTGGAAGGACTTATCTTTGCGTTAATTTCTCCCCATTCTCAGGCCCTTGCCTGCCTCCTCAAGTTCACAAGAAGGTTTGACAGCAAAGCTTTTTCTGAGCAACTTTTGAGTGCCTTCTGGAGACGGCTGGGATTTCTGATTAGCCCCCACTAGGTCCCACCTCACAGCCAAAAGCCTAGCCCTGGAGGACAGAGGAAATCTATGATAGATTCAAGAGTCAAGAAGAGACAGCTTTTTGCAGCTTTGGAAGATGGAGCTCCTTGCTCCAACTCACTCCCGACTGTGAACAATAAAGTTGAGCAGCCCAACTGCTCACTTGCTGAGAAATTCTAAGACAAATAGAAGACAAAGTAACAGATGGTTTTCTCCCTGCTGATAGCCGTAGTTCTCAAAGATTCTCTATAAGCTGCAATGCTCTGTTTGTCTCCTGAGAGCTCCAACAGTCAGAGGCTGCTGAGATCCTGGACACACCGCTCAATCGTAGGAAAACCTCTGGCAGCCTTGAGGGTCCTCCCCAGGACCCCAAGTCCTGTGTCTGCTGCCAGCTGGGACGCTGGGGTGAGCAGCAAGGTGGCTGAGAGGCAGGAAAGCAAACACAGTATGTGGCTTGGGGAGAGGACTAACTCAGCTGTCACGATTCAGTCTTATCTTGTCTACCCAACTGATACTCAGGGCAGGAGGAAGAGCGCGTGGGTGGGAAGCCAAGGTTTGGCTCTGGGAGTTTGGCTTCATTCCACACGCAGAGCTTTGCCTCCTGGTCTGATCCAATCCAGTCCATTGTCATCCTCAGAGAGCTAAGCCCAGCGAGCCTTGGGCATCTTTCTTGACACTCAGCAGGTGTCAGTCTAGAGTGACTTTCCCTGGGTCCAGATTTATTGGGTGTGGCTCAGACTCGGCAACTCCTCCATGGTTGGAGGTGTGAAGGCGAAAGAGGCACCTGAGGGCTTGGCCATCTCCCCTGCTCTTCTCCCCCTTCTCCAAAAGTGAACGTGGCTCACAGTTAGCGCCCAGCAAGGAGTAGGTCCTCAGGGAACATTTGCTGAACGAAACGGAAAGTTGGTGGCATCATCCGTGCCTGTTTGCATGCGTGGTGTCTGTAAATACAACCTTTGAGAGTGACTTAACAGTCATTTAATAAGAGTGGAAATATCTAAGGTAGCATTTTGTGACAGAGCACTGAGCCAGCAGTTGGAAGTCCTGAGTTCAAATTCTAACTCTGCAGCTCCTCAGTTTCCATTTGAGATGTGGACCTTTATCCAGCAATCATTATCTCTGTCCCCCCAAGACCTCCATTTCCAAACCATTGGCAAATTGGGACGAGTGGGGCCAAATTCCCAAGCTTGTTTAAGGTTTCAGTGAGATGAGGCAGGTACAACAGTGATGAAAGAAAAGACCTTAAATCATGAGAGATTGCAATCTTCGACTCCTACCGTCTAAGAGGGCCAGCCCGATTTCTGGACTTTTCTGATGCAGAACTGAAGAAGGGAAGCTAAAAGTCTTGCCTCAGAGAGGGCTGAGATGTATTCGTGGGAAAGCAAAAATTGACAAAACTGGAAGGAAACAGGGAGAAGGTGAACAATAAAGAAGAAAAACCTCGCAGGCTTAGGTTATCAGAGAGAAGTCTTTTAGTGTGTACTGGAGAATGAGTCGCGAGAACGAGATTGAACGGCCGAGGTGTGGGGAGACAAGGGAGGCCAGTGACTTGGGGAAAAGGAGGCATTGGGGAGTGATGTGTGGGAGAGCTAAGAGAGTAAAAACTTCGAAGAAAACCTGGGAGTAAGTCTAAGACATGATGCTAAAGGAAGAAGCAATACAAGAACAAAATAAATTGGACTTCGTCAAGATTGAAAACTTTTGTTCTGCAAATGATACCGTCAAGAAAGCGAAAAGACAACCTAAAGAGTGGAAAAAGCTATTTACAGGCCGGGCGCGGTGGCTCACGCCTGTAATCCTATCACTCTGGGAGGCCGAGGCGGGCGGATCGTTTGAGCTCAGGAGTTCAAGACCAGCCTGAGCAAGAGCGAGACCCTGTCTTTACCAAAAAAATAGAAAGAAATTAATTGGGAAGCTAAAAATATATAGAAAAAATTAGCTGGGCATGGTGGTACATGCCTGTAGTCCCAGCTACTTGGGAGACTGAAGCAGTAGGATTGCTTGAGCCTAGGAGTTTCAGGTTGCTGTGAGCTAGGATGACGCCACGGCACTCTAGCCCGGGCAACAGAGTGAGACTCTGTCTCAAAAAAAAAAAAAAAGTTATTTACAAATCATTTGTCTGATAAGGGACTTGTATCTTAAAAATATAAAGAACTTTCTACGACTTAATAAAAAGATAAATAGCTCAATTAAAAACCTGGTGAAGCGTCTGAATAGACATTTCTCCCAAGAAAATAGATGAATAATCAATAAGCACATGAGAAGATGCTCAGCCTCCTTATTCATTAGGCCTCCCGTCCAAGTACTAACCAGGCCCAATCCTGCTTCGCTTCCGAGGTCAGATGAGATCAGGCATGCTCAGGGTGGTATGGCCATACACCTCTTTAGTCATTAGGGAGATGCAAATCAAAACCACAGTGTGATATCATTTACCCCCACTAATATGGCTACAATAAACAAGGTAGACAGTAGCAAGTGTTGAAGACCAAGAGCAATGGAAACCTCCACCCGTTCCTGATGGGAACGTAGAATGGTGTAGGCACCTTGGAAAACAATTGGCAGTTTCTCAACATGTTAAACATAGAGTTATCATGTGACCCAGCAATTCCACTTTTAGGTGTATACCCAAGAGAAATAAAAACATATATTCACATAAAAACTTGTACATGGATGTTCATAGCATCATTCATAATCATCTAAAAGTGAAATAACTCAAATGTCCATCAACTGATGAATGGATGAATAAAATGTGCTATATCCATACAATAGAATATTATGTGGCAATAAAAGGAATGAAGTACTTATACATGCTCCATGTAGATGAACCTTGAGAACATTATGCTCAGTGAAAGAAACAAGATGAAAAGGTCACATATTTTATGACCCCATATCTATGAAATGTCCAGAATAGACAAATCTACAGCAGCAAAGTAGAGTAGTGGTTGCTTAGGCTGTGGAGTGGGAGGAAAAGGGTGAGTGAGTATGAGGTTTCTTTTCGGAGTGACAAAAATTTTCTAAAATCATTGTGCATTTTAAATAGGTGAATCATATGGTATTGGAATTATATTTCAATAAAGCTGCATATAAAATAAAGTGTAAGTTCAAATATACAGTGAAAAAAAGAAATGACACCATGATTTATAATTTAAATCCCATTTACTACTGAGAGATACAAATAAAACTGGGATTATTTCAAATTGTTTTGGTTTATGAACATTCTGGAGTAACATGGGCCCCAGAAATTATTTAGGTCGTTCTTGTAAAAAGTGCCAGATTCAGAGACTGGCCCATGACAGGCATGTCATAAATGATAATTGGATCAAACCTGCAGATCAATGACCTCAACTGACCTCCACCATCTCCAAGAGGTCGCAGGAGCTTGGCGGTGTGTGCTAAGACATTCTTTTGTGCCCAACCGTGTGCTTGGCTCCCCTTCTCTGGGGACACAGGAGACGGAGCTGCCGAGGGAACTCAAGCCCCAGCCTCCCTCCCTGCCTGGAAGGGATCTCGGACAGGGCAGATGGCAGCAGCCCAACCCGGTGGCCCACTGCGCTGGCGATAGCACAAGACCAGGAGGCGGTCAAAGGTCCCAAACTCTCCAGGTGTGTTGTCTATGGTGTACCCTCTGAAAGCCTTCACTCTGAGAGGGAGATCTCTTTGTTGACTTCTTGACCATCTCAACCCTTTCCTTCTGAGTCCCTTTCAACAGTAGGAGAGGGTAGTGGATGGATAAACAGGCCTAGTTTAAATGCCAACTTTGCCACTTAGTTTCTGTGTGGTGCATGGATGTGACTTTACCCCTTGGAGCACCGTCCAATAGGACTTTCTGCAGTGATAGGAATGGTCTATAATTCTGCACTGTCAACGTGGTTGCCACTAGGCGTGTGAGCTATTGAGCATTTGAAATGTGACTAGTGGGATTTAGGAACTGGATTTTAATTCTCTTTCATTTTAATTAGCCAAATGGGGCCAGTGACCACAACCTTGGAAACCTCCATTTCCCCATATCTCTCACGGAGATAAGAACACTACTGACCTCGGAGACCGTTGGATGAATTAACAGAGAAAACGCAGGTACGGTGGAATTATTAACTGAGATTTTTAATCACAGTTTCATAACCCAAGAAGACAGGCTGTGTTCCCCGCCTCGGGGACTCTCGTTTGTTAGGCCCCAAACAGATGTTGCCAGAAACCCAGAAGGAAACCTTGGCATTTGTGCTTGGAAGCCTAGATCACAGAGAAATTATGCGGAATCAACCCAGAATGCAAGGTGGTGGGAGCAAGTGATTCTGCGTGCAGGAGGTGGTGGAGGCCGGATCCAAGGGCAAGGCCGGATCAGGACTCCGAGTCTTCCAGTCCAGTATGCTGGACTAGCTGTGTGGGGGTATCGGGGTCCTTATCCTCAGGCTGTGGCAGGTCGATTCTCTCTCTCTCTCTCTCTTTCCTCAGTGGGGTCTAATCAGTGCAAACAAGGACATTCCTTTAAAGATAGCCAGCGTGTCCTCAATGGGAAAGGCAATCAAGCCAAAGCTCATTGGGACTGAGGTTTATGACCAGGGGCCATGTTCCTGGGCCAGAGTCAGGACTTGATGGGGTGGGGGAGTGGGTAGTTACAGAGTCTGAAGGTCAGAGCTTGACGGCCATAGCCCCAGAGACAGAGCACATTGGGAGCAAGCAGAAGAGGTCTCTGTGGTACCCTCTGTGGGCCAGCAGGCCTTGGGGCAGCAGGATGGAGAGCAGCCAGCACAGAGTGGACCTCTTGACCTTCAGACACCCATCCTCCTAGGAAAGGTTCTCAGAGCAGCTCTGACGGTCTGAGGCGAGAGGGCTACCTCTCTGAGGAAGGCAGGCCCTGTCCCCGAGACTCAGAGAGCAGAAAGCCACTGGCTCTGGTGTCCTTGGCTTGTCTGTCACTATCCTGGATGGTTATTGCTTCAGGAGGGGTATGGCCCCATTTCAGGGTTCGACAGTTCTGGTGGAGTCAAACATGTCTCTACTAAATAAATTAGATCTCTCCAGGGCAGATCAATATTTAATGTGGGTCTTAAAAAGACCGACTCAGGAAATGAGTTTAAAAGTGGAGAATTTGCCTTAGGTAGCAATTTCTGAAATACAGTGGTATCAGGGGACAAATTATTCAAACCCAAGCCACGGGTAATATAAAAACAGTTGAACAAGCCAAGTTCTGCTTCCTGTGCATCGGTGACTCCGAGTCCCCCAATTTTCTGTGTGCTGCTCACAGAGAATTTGTGTCAAGTTAGAAGAATCCTTAGAGAGCATCTACCCCAGGGTTGGCAAACGCCACGTCTGCTGCCTCCAGCCCTCACCAGTGGCAGACATCGCTAATCAACCTCAGCACTCTTTCCTCCTGAGTTGAAGGCAGATTCATATTTCTTTTCCTCAACCTCACACTCCCAGGTAGCCACCCTCTATTGGTCAGAGTGGCACTTGATGTGACATATATTTCTCATCCTCATTGAGTCTAAATTTCTCATTTGGCAGAGGAGACTCTCAAGGTTACAAAGTGAGTTAGTGGCTGATACAGGCCCAGCGCCCAGCCTTCTTGCTCCTAAGACATCTTTTCTTCTCACAGGAATGCACTAGAGGTTGGGTTTCTATCAGAGATGTCTTACTGACCCCTCTGTGAGCAACACAGGGCTCTTCCTGAGTGACATTGAGTAGTTTGTGCTAGAGATAAAATTATAGCATTTCAGAGCTGGGAAGCAGCTTAGAGACCATCGAGTTTTACTCTCTACATCATGGGGAGATGAAAGCTCAGAGAGGTCAAGTGACTTGCTCAGGAACACAGAACTGGCTGCTCTTTCCTCTGCATCAACAATATGCATCCCTGGCACTCTCATTCTGAGGCCTTAGACAAATCACTCAAATTTTCAGACTTCTATTTTTTGATTAGAATCTCAGTAGCCCCCGATTTACCTTTCTAATTATATTTTGTTTGGTTGGTGCAAAAAATTGGTTTGCACTCCCTAAACGAATAGTTAGCTAGAAATGTAGGTTTATGCTGGGCCACAGAGGGGTGTCAGTTTTGTGTGGCAATCTTTTGAATGATTTTTTTTGTGTGTGCATGTATGAGCAGAAAGTGACAGTTTCCAAGACACACAAGACATTTTCTTTTCTCTGGGGTGGAGGGGCAGGTAGGTAGCTTTCCAGTCCTAGGTTTAAGACGACTTTTGTGGTCTCTGTTTTTTCATCTGTAAAATGGCAATGATGATACTTGTTCTCCTAACTTCAGAGGCAGGTTGTAAGGGTCAAATGGAATAATGCCTGCAAAGGAGTTTTGAAAAGTAGGGGATTCCTGGGACAGGCAGAGAAGATGGGGCCAGCAGATTGGGGGGCGGTTTTAGGAGTCGGGTAGCGGGGAGGGTGGAGGGGAAATAGATGCTGCTTTGGCATTGGGATGCTGGCAAGAATTTCCATGCCCTCATTACACTAGGTGCTCCTGTCAGATTTAAAGTAAGCCCTGCTTTACTGCTTGAGATGCTGAGATATTTTAGGAATGGCAGCCCAAAGAAATACCGTGTTTTAAAAGGTCTCTTTCCTGAATTTGCCACTGGGTGTTATTTTTATGCCACTGCTCTGTGATCCAACTTCAAAATATACATCATATTTATATTGCCTCTGCTAAGCATATATTTTTATTTTATTGCTTACCATGTGGATGACATTTGGTTATTGAATGTCTGGAGAATTGGACCTGGTTGTTGTTTTTTTATCCTTCCTTTCGTAAGTGCTTGCTCTGATGTATTAATCTTTACAAAAGGAATGAGACAGGGACACATAAGCATTCGCACTCACACACACACTAATCACATTGCCGTTTTATCTCACTCTGCGGGTGTGTGGCTACATTTATAAGGGCCGACAGATCTGAAATAGGTGGTCTGAACACATTCAGGTGGGGAGCAGTGAAGCCAGCAGCCTCCTGGGGAACCGGGTAAGGGAGGGAGGGAGGAGGGAGAGCCTTTGTCTTCTGTCTGTGAAGGACACACCAGGCAAGAGCCAAGGAGGGAACCATTGTAAGTCTGAGCTGGAAGGGACCCTGGGGATGTCTTTATATGTCTATAAAAATATGGACATACTTTTTATAGATATTTTATATCTTATATATCCATATATCTATCTAACATCTCACATAATTCCTGATCGTGGGCTCCATAAATGGTTATCGAATGAAGGAACAAAAAAATAGTTATATAAACCATTTATTGAGGTTGTACTTTGTACAAAACACTTCACGTGCACCCTCTAAGCCTCATAGCATCTCCACAAAGTAATTTCACTACATCCATTTTGAAAAGAAATCAAACTGGGTTCCTTGAAAAGCTAAATATAAAATTGCCACCTGACCCAGCAGTTCTACTCCTATTTTGGGTATAGACCCAAAGGAATTGAAAACAGGTACTCAAATATTTGGACGTGAATGTTATCACAGCGCTGTTCACAATAACCAAAAGGTGGAAACATCCAGGATGTCCATGAACAGATAAACAAACTGTGCCAGATTCATGCAATGGAATATTATTCTGTCATAAGAAGTAGTGAAGTGCTGACACCTGCTACAACTTCGATGAAACTCAAAAACATTGCAGTAAGGCAAACCAGACGGACAGAGGTTACATGTTTCATTTATTTGAAGGATGCAGAATAGGTAAACCCACAGAGACAGAAAGTAGATCGGTATTAATAGTTGCCAGGAGCTGGAGGGGAGGGCGGGGAGACGGAGGGTACCTGCTTAATGGCATGAGGCTTTGTTTTGTGGTGACTAAAGTCTTTTGGAACTGGATAAAGGTGGTGGTTACATACCTTTGTGAGTGTAACAAATGCCACTGACTTGTTCGCTTTAAAATGGTTAATTTTATTAATATGTTATGTGGATTTCACCCCAATTGAAAAAAAGGAAACCGAGCTTAGAGGCTGTGGCGGACGGATTACACTGACAGCCCTAATTACTGGCCTCCTGTGACTGGCCATGTGCCCTGTAACTTTGCAGGCCTTTTCCATTCTGACTCTGGGTTCAGCCAAATGACTCGCTGGCCAATGGGACAGCAGCGAACTTAATGCGAACGTAGGCTTGCAAAAGCCCAAGTGTGTTTCCGCTCCCTCTCTTGGACTTGACCACCATGATGAGGACGAGCCCGGGCTACCCTTCGGAGGATGAGAGACCACGTGGGACAGAGCCAGGTGATCCCAGCCAAGGCCACCCCAGACCAGCCAGCCCCCAGCCGATCTGCCAGCTGACTGCAGATGCGTGAGTGACCTCGGCCACGATCAGCCAAGCCTGGCTCACGTCAGCTGAACCGCCCAGACCACTCGTAGACACTCGTAGACTCATGAGAAATAATAACTGCTGCCTGTTTGAAGCCATTACATTTTGAAGTGTCTTGTTCTGCCGTAATACCTAACTGCATTACTCGGAGTGGGGTTGAATAACTTGCCTGAGGTTTCACATCTAGTAAGAAAAGGCAGAACTGTTTCCAAGGTCCGGTTCTAAAGACATCGTTCCACCCTTTTGTCACCTTCGTTTTACAAGTGAGGACAATGAGACTCAGTAAGATTGAGGGTGGTTCTAGAAAGACTGGAAACAAGAGCAGTACCTGTGTGTTTGTGTGTGTGTGTGCATGTGTGTGTTTGTGAGTCCTCCTTCTCTGTCCTTGGTTAGGAAGGAATGTTCCAGCCTCTCCCTAAATCCCAACCCATTATCATGGGAAATGCTGGCATTGATTTCCAGTTTGTGTTTCAAGTGGCATCTGAGTAGCTTCCCATCAGCTCTGACAAGGCTGCTGTCCTGCACTGCACTGCCGTGGGCCCCGCCTTGCTAGCAGAAAGGTAAGAAAGAAAACTAGTCAATGGACCGTTCTTTTCTCCTAAAGCTTTGCCTGGGCATCAGCGTGGCTCTTTAGCAGATTTGAATTCTGTGAAGCAGTGAGTTGCTAGATCATGGTTGCCTTAATCAGCTGTGGAGACAGAGTCCCCGGGAGAATATGCAACTCACATAGGCCACACGGTTTGCTGCCCCAGGACCCGAGATTACTGATGCGGTGCTATTCCCTGACATCCCTCTCGTACGAGAGAATCCTGAAATTGCCAGCCCACTCCCAGCTCCTACAGAAAATCCCTCCTCCCTGTGGGAAGAAAGGCCAAGTTGATCTACATGTTAAAGTGCTGGGGGATGTAGGAAGAGAAGGGGGCAGAATTTCATAGATTGGGGGCCAAGGAGGAGCTTTTTCAGGGGGTTGAGGAGAGTCACACCCAAGCAGCTGCAGGGAAAGAGGGAAGTAGGTAGGAGAATGAATGAGATTTTATTAAGTATTTTCGGGTCCATGGATCTGAGTCTCTTTAATGGTGTTCAGACAAGAGAGTGAACAATGTCATTGCATTGTGCTTGATGGTCACGATGGTGCTCTGAGATTGAGCCACGAGTCCAAATTTTATAAGGGTTACTTCAAGCATGGGGCTGAGCCTGTCGTGACCTGGAGATAATAAATGGGGATTCTATCTTCCATTCTGGCCATCATCTGATCATCCATCTTTGGGAAGAGACGTAAGGATGTGGGAGTTTCCTCCTCCTCTGACTAGACCAGGCCACAGATGCTGTCTGTCCTCTCCTCGTTGGTGTTCCTGAAGCTGGGATCCCGGGCTCGGCAGCTGAGGAAACTGCAGAGTCTGATTTTACCTTGATGGGGAGGACTGAGCCCAAGTTCTCCCTTCCTGGGATGGCTCCCGCGTCACTGGCAAGATGGGACTGCACCGTGTTAGTCTGCGCATCTCACCGCTTGGGTGCAGGTCACACAGAACCCAGGCTGAGCAGAGAAGCCAGAAGTGGGAACAGGAGGGGCTTTCTCTGTCCCTCCTCATGACACATACATTCACCTCACCCCACACCTCACACCAGATCACACACATACACCATTCCGCATATCGTATCCCAGGCTGCACGCGTACCATGTGCCATGTACACACTGCAGATGCTGTATAAACACACCACACACCACATATCAAACACACATCACCCACAAACCATACATGCAGCACACCCACACTTCAATGCACTGCCCACAAATTACCCCCAGATGTGTACTACCTGCCGAGACACGCCCATCATACCACACACATGCATCACACCCCGGACACACACTTTACATGCCTACCACCCCCGGCCCCACACCCACACCCTGTGTCTCCCCTCTCCATGCCTCATGGCACACACGTCTGCTGTGCTCCGTCCCACCCACCCAGTCTCCTTCCCCCTCTGACCGGGGTGGAGACCTGAAGGCACCTTCTCATGGCCAAAGGCCCTGGCAGGCAAGGGGGAAACTGTGGGGCTGGAGTCACTGCGTGCGAGCAACTGCATGCTTCTAGCGTCAAACAGCCATCTGGGTACGATGAAGCGTTTTACAAGCTGTTGGAGTCTTTTTGGAACTTTAGTTTATTTAAGTCAGATGATCCTTTTCGCCTCCGTAAAAACTAATGCCCTGGGCCCTGTCTTGAAGGGCTCCCCATACAGTGGTGATGATTGACAGGTAAGCAGGTTATGGCCAAGCCTTTCCAGAGCTCTGTGGGCCCCATGCTCACCTGCCATGAGCGTCCACCTGGGGAGACCTTGTGGAGACCCAGAGGACAGAGCGACCTGCATCTGCTCTGGGACTTGCAGACTAACTCAGGGACTGGGCTGTCAAGGCTGAGAATACTGACAGATCAACCTGCTGAGGGCGTGCACGTTCATGGCAGTTGAAGACTTGGGAGGTGCAAGGTGGGGGTGGAGAGGAGGTCTCGTTGACTGCTAAGGCCTAGATTCTGCAGTGAAGAATTGCTCTGAAGACCGCATCTAAATGAGACCATCCTCGTGCCTGGAACATATTAAGTACTCCGTGAATATTAGCTGCTATTTTTATCATGACTATTATTATCATCATTTTCTCTGGAGTCTGGTCCCCGGGTGATCGGAGGAGATGAGATCCAAAGCTCAGCCCTGGGGAAGGAGAGAAGGAGCAGGAGGGAAGGAGAGAGCCAGTGAGAGAACAGAGGCTGTGAGATTAGGAACAGAGGCTGTGAGAGGGCACCAGAAAAATGGAATCGAGCCGGCTGGTATGGACTGGTGGTTCTCAGCCTGCAGTGCCTGCTAGAATCGCCCAGGGGGCTTTTAAAACACCCATGCTCGGGCCCACCCTGATAACCCATTTAATTGGTCTGGGGAAGCCCAGGTGCTGATATTTGGGAGAGTAACCCTGAGGACCGCAGTGTGCAGTCAGGGTCAAGAGCCCTGGAGTAGACGAATGTTGGCCTTAGGGTGGCCGTCCCCATCACACCCCTGGCGAGCATTCTCCGTGCTTTTTGTGGTCCAACTTTTGACAGTGACCTATTCACATATCTCTCCCCCAGATCTAAAGACATCCATGGAGCAGATGCTAAAAATAGACTCGTCCCCTCCCTGGGCACCCCGTGCCCTTAAGTGAGGAGGAGTCTTTGGAGTTGGCCTGGCTGAGGGTCAGGGGATGGGATGGACTCAGCCTCCAGGGCCTGAGGATGACCTTGGACAGGGCATGTGACAGGGCCCCTTTGGCAGCACGTGACCGGGAAAGGAACAGCACCCATTGCAGGGGAAAGGACCACAGAGGGCGGAGCCAGCAGGCACCAGGCCCTGCTCACCACATTGCCTATTGTCCTGGAAGCTCATCCAAGCTCCACCACCTTGGCCCCGCCGGCCTCCC
Organism: Avahi laniger; assembly: GCA_963575035.1. NCBI lineage: Eukaryota > Metazoa > Chordata > Mammalia > Primates > Indriidae > Avahi > Avahi laniger. Next base: position 7,195 of record CAUYSK010064851.1, on the reverse strand, counting down.
CAGCCTCGCCCTCTGAGCTTACCAACACCAACACCCTGCAGCCCTCCAAGCCGCCATGCTGCTGTCTCTTGCTCTGTGCCTTGGCCCAGGGCTGCTGCCTGCCACCTCACCTTCTATGTCCCCTCCTCAGGTCACACCCCTCAGACCTGCTAACTCCTCCCATCCTCTGAGACTCAGCTCTTGCAGGAAGCCCCTGGCCCACCTCTGCTCCCTGGCTGAGAGCTCGGGCCCCTCCCGAGCACCTTCGCTCACCTGCACCTCGGCCTTTTAAACACCCTGTTGCAGTCCCCTGTTTGCAGTCCCCTGTTTGCAGTCACCTGTTTGCAGTCACCTGCAGTCATCACACTATCAGGCCTTTGGAAGAAGTTTCTGGGTTATACTCACGTCTCAGATCCCTGGACCTGGCCCATGGCAGGCACTCTGCTGACTTTGGGGAGAGGTGTGTGAGAACTGACAGATGGGCTCATGTTCTCCCCAGGGTGCCTTCCCTCTGGCTGTCCTGCGCTTGCACAGTCTCCCGGAGTGAGAGAGGGGCCTAGCTCAGAGGTGGCTCTGCTGGGCCTTGGGGACAGCTGTGGGGACTGCATGTGTCTGGGGCTGCAGGGTATGGTGGGGCTTCTGCCACCCAGTCCCAGAGAACGGACCTTCTTGTCTTCTGCCTAGGATGGAAGAACACCTCCAGCCCTGTTTAGGACTTCCAACCCTGTGCCCCTCGGGATGCCTTGGAAAGCAACGTGGCATCTCAATGAGTTTATTCTCCCGGTACTTGCTGAATACAGAAACCCATGCCAGTGTGCTGTGTGTAAATAAGCCTGCTCTCCCATCCCAGCTGTCCCAAGAGGCGCCTAACGCAGACGGTCCCCCCTTCCCTTCCCCGCTCCCTCCTTCCTCCCCTGCCGTGGCCCTGGAGCAGCAATGGCCAGGGGGCGGACATGTGATAACATGAAACGGGCTGGCTGTGAGGTAGCCCAGAAGACTGTCAGAGGCCTTGTTCTCTCTGCCGAAGGCCAAGGTTTGTCTGGTGGCTCACCCTGGCAAGGTGTCCTGCCTTGTTGTCACTGTCCTGGTGGCCAAGGACAGCGGCTGACACCATCCCCTCTTGCCACCTCTCCTGGGAGTCTAGAGGCGGCTTGGGTCCTGGCTCTGCCAACTGTCATTGTGTGCCCTTGGGCAAGTCTCTTCTCCTCTGTTGAACGAGGCGGGGACCCAACATTCTGACTGTCCCAGGAGCTGAAATAAGTGTGGCCCCCATCCTCAGGTGGCTTGAGCACCGTGGCTGCCTTGCTCAGGGTCCCAGCTTTGCCTCTGCAGCGAGTCGCATGAACTGGTGGCCACACTCCATTCCCACACTGGCACAATCTTGATGGGGGGCAGGTGAACCCCTAAGGCAGCCCTCCCTCGTCCCACCCTCCGTGTCTGGGGTTTGCTCCCTTGCCGCTGGGGTGGGAGGGTCCTGCTTAGAACAGACAGGGCCGCTGCCTTCCTTCGCTTCTGATCCCAAAGGGGGAGTAGCCCCGTGTGCAGCTCTGGAGAGTTGCGTCAGAGTGGGTGCTCCTCTGTGTCCCTGCCTCCTGCAAGGTGACAGGCCACATCACTGCTCAGGATGTGATGAGCTAGAAGACCTCAGGCCCAGGAGACCCTGCCTTCCCTCCACGTTGACCCCACCTGCTGGCCCTCCTCAGAGCACTTCTGCTTCGGAACAAAGAGCCGGCACGTCCCTTGGTCCAGCCAAGCTGAGGGTGGCAGAGACAGGTGGCAGTCCTCTTCCTGCCTCAAACAAACGCAATCAAGCCATCAGGCTGTCTTTTTTTTTTTTTTTTTTATCAATTCCCATGACAAACGGGTCTGTGAAGGAGGGCAGCCTGCCCCAGGCATTCGATACTTCAATCGGGACAGCAGAAGGAGCGGGTTCATAAAACTCTAATGCTCCATTTGAGCAAATTTCCCAGTAACCAGACCCCGCCATAAGGGGGCTGCCAGCACCCTCCCTCCCATCAAGGGAGGCAACTTAACCCTTCACCCGAGCACAGATGGAGTGGCTCCGCAGCCTCCTCGTGGGCCCAGGAGCGGCTCTGCGTGCTTGCCTGGCCAGCGGGTATTTGTGGGGAGGAGGCAAAAGGAGTGAGCAGCAGCACGTGATTAGCATGGGGACCTGTGGCTTTGGAGCCGGGCAAATCCTTGCCCCCAGAAGCTGCATGGCCTAGCTGCTCAGGTCCTCAGTTTTCTCATCTGCAAAATGGAGTTCGTAACCCCTCTCCTTCTGGGCGGTGAGGAATAGCCGGATGGAGAACACACACCTAGAGTCAACGCCTGGCACAAGGAGGGCACTGGATGAATGAGCCGAGTACGCTGAAATCAACTCATCACACCAGGCTTCCCGCGTACATGGATGGAGAAGGAGATTGGAGGCCGCTGCTCCTCTCAACAGCAAGTAAAAGTGTGAATGAACTGAAAACCAACTCTTCTTAGATCCCTCGCAGAATTGAGCCAACCGCTGTCCCCCAAATGGTAAAGACAGACAGGTGGATACAGGGAATCAGAACTTCATGGAGCAGAAACCCACAAGCGGGAGCCTCTTCGGGAACCAGCTCTAGGGCAGGAAGACGTGACGATGGATTCCTGGAGGCCCAGCACGAACAGTCCTGAAAGAGAAAATCTCCAGGGGACCCAGGCATCAGACCCCACAGTGGACCTGGTTCCCACAGTGAATAGCACAGAGACATCTGGCAGGGGAGGGGAAAAGGAAACATTTTGAAATACACAGACTGGGTCCTTCTCATGGCCTTGAAGGAGGGGCCCCACCTCCATGGCGTGGATGAGGAAGCGGAAGCTCACAGGGGTTCAGGGACTTGCTGACAGCCCCATAACCAGCAAAATGGGAGCCTGGAGTTGGATCGGGTCTTCTCACTCCTAGACCACAGGCCCACAGGCTGCCCTTCCTGGTCAGCACTACATTCAGTTTCTCTTGCCCTGGGATGTCCTAAGGCTGAAACTCTGCTGTCTTCCAAACCAGGTGGAAACTTTGGCCACCTATGTAATCCAAAGCAGCAAGCGTTTCTGCATGGCTCAGAAGCCACCAGCTGCGAACCCAGAGGGCTTTGGGCCCTGCTATTGGGAAGGGGTCCATGTGGCATGCCCTATGCTCCTCTGGGTCACAGGAGATGATGTCCTGTTCTAAGCTCTTGTAGGGCCTAATTGTAGACCATTTTGGACGTCCAACCCAAAACCCAGGGGCCGAGGCCACAGGTCTCACGGCTGAGCTGCCTGGAGCCGGGCCGGAGCCTCAGCTCCACTCCCTGCCGCCAGCACTGCAGCAGGCCAGGCTGGGGGGACAGACGCAAGGACACCCGCTCCCCCCAACACTCACAGCTGACCCTGCAGAGCTCCAGGTCAGCCTGTGTCCATGGTGTGGAGGATGCCCTTTATTGAAAGCTTCCAGAAATAATCTGTGCTTCCTGGCAGAGGTGAGTGCCTAGAACTCCAGGTCTGCCACCTGCTTGCCTGGGTGCAGGCACGAGGAGAAAGTATGGGCTTGAGAGCACAGGCTCTGCGGTTGGGTGACCTGGGGCCAAGGCCTGGTTCTAGCTGTGTGACCTTGAACAAACTCTCTAGTCTTTGTTTTTCTTTATGAAAAGTGAGGATAATCATTACAACCAATTCACGGGGGCTGCCCGAGGAGTTGACACAGAGCTTAAGGTCCCGGCCGCTGGAGGTGACAGCGAACTGTTAGTGTTATCATAGAAGGGGCCTTCTCTTCTGGGGACCTCCAAAGAGACAGAAGAGAGTGCACAATAAAGCAGCGCTCACAGACCTCCCTGTGCCACCAACCCTCTGCTGGGTGACCTTGCGCCAGTCGCTCTGCCTGGCTGGGAGCAGGTAAGGAATGGCCTCTTGCAGGGGAGTGAGCACGGTAGTGAGCTCGCTGGGGCCCCGGAGGGGCAGGGGAGTGCACCGAGCCCTCGGGAGGCACTGCCCTGTCACCGTTCAGAATATTATTGTTTGTGAGTTTGAAATTTCCTGACAGACAGAATGAGCCATCTGAAGCGAGAGTTTCATTTCCTTCGCCGTCCGACTCAGCCGTCTCCCAGGGAAGGCGCGTGAGTGACAAGCTATAATTAAAGCCTCAGCATAAGTCCTGGTTGGAGAAGGACGGTCTCGTAGTCAGGCACACTGGTGGGGACAGACCTTTCCATCTGCGAGTCTTCAGGGGCCTCCTCCCAGCTTGCTCTCTCTGTCTTCGGGAACAGCCGCCCCCCTCTCCTCTTTGACATTTGCTGACCTGGCAGGGGTTCCCTACTCTCCCAGGCTTCTGCCCAGTTCCCTGAGGAACCCTACAGATCCCCTCTGGGGCTCTGCAGAGTCCTTTGTGCTGAGGTTCCGGGAGGCCACCTGCCTGGGGATGAGGTGCTGGGGCAGATGACACCCTGGGAGCTGAGACGACCTGCAGCGGGGACTCTGAGGTCTGGGTCTGGGGACAGGATTGCTCTCGCTGGTTCCAGTCAGCCTGCAGCTCTGGGGCATTCCCGTGGTGAGTGGGGGTGTCACTAGACCAAACGCTCCTCCCTCACCGGGAGGCCCCACAGAATGGGGCTGCCTGTCTGGCCTTGCCCTGCCCGTGATTTTTTTTCAAGACATCTCCCTCTTGGCAGTGTTTCCTGCTCTCTGGGGTCTTACTCTTCCATTTGTTCAACAAATATATATTGGGGGTCTTTGCTATGCCCCAGAGACACAGCGCCAACGAGACAGACATGACCTCCAGCTTGCAGGGGGGGAAGACAGGTGTTCACAGACTGACAATAGCCACTCAGGGCCCACATGAAAGTCCCAGGACAACCCAGGCCTCCCCTGATCTGCCAGGTGAGGGAGCTGGGCAGGGCTGTACCTACTTCCAGGGTCGTACCATGGAATCAGAGTCCCCCTCTTCCCACCTCAGAGACCGAATTTCCCTGTCCCTAGCTCCGGCCTGGCCCAGATTGTCCGAGATCAGTGGGTTGTGGTCCCATCCATGCCCTCTTTCCCTGATTCTGTTAGCCACGATCTCTCCAGCTACTCCTCGGCAAGGAAGCAATATTCCTAGTTTACACCAGGGACAATGGGACAAGTGAGGAGAGGAGGGAAGGTGTCCCTGGCCACCCTGCCTTCTGCTGCCCACAGCACGTTCCCTGCCTGCACACTTATTTCTTGCATGTACAGATGCTCTCGTGCTCTCCATGCACCAGAGGTCCATGTGGTGTCCTCATGACACCATAGGTCTCCACGGGGCGGAAACTGTCCCTTTCGTGTCTTTACAGTCCCTTTCTGAACGGGTACGCTGGTGGAGGACGAGCCCGGGTGTGGGCTTGAGTCTGTGCTGCGAGGTCTCCAGCTGCTCTCCCGCCTCTGCTCTCAGACCCGGGCAGCTGACTCTGCAAACTGCCCCACCCTCACCTGCTGCCCACTGGCTCCCTGGTAGGTTCTGCAGATGGGAGACACCGTGGGGAGACTTGGCAGGAGGAAGGGAGAGAGGGGCATCTGTTTGTCCTGCTCCCTCCCCGAGGGACAGTAATTGGCAGTGCTGGGTTGCTCCTCTGGCCTGGCAGCCCCTCCCTTTCTGTGGGTTCTGCTCTCCCTGGACTCCTACACCACCAGCTCCTGGAGGCCCAGGGGTACCCACTATTGCCACCCTCAGTGTGTGAGTTTCCAGGGCTGCTGTAACAAAATACCACGGTCTGGATGGCTTACAACAGAAGTGTATTCTCTCCCACAGTGCTGGAGGCTGGAGATGAGCCTTGGTTTCTTCACCTCTAAAGTGGACGCAGTAGTCACCCCTGCTCAACCTCCTTTGCTGTGCTGCCGAAGTCCAAGATCAAGGTGCCAGCAGGGCTGTGCTCCCGCTGAAATCCGTGGAGGAGGATCCTTCCTTGCCTCTTCCTAGCTCTGGCAGTTGCTGGCATCCTTGGCATTCCTTGCCCGCAGCTGCAGCACCGCCATCTCTGCCTCTGTCCCTGTCCTCACATGGCGTCTCCTCTCATGTGTGTCTCTGCGTCTCTTCTCTTTTCATAAGGACCCAGCATATTGGATTAAGGCCCACCTTGCTCCAGTGTGACCTCAGCTTAACTAATCCGTCCACATCAACCCTGTTCTCAAATAAGGTCACATTGGGAGGTACTGCAGGTTAGGATTGTAATGTATCTTCTTTGGGGACTGCAATTCAGCCCGGCCGGGGTACCTCCCGTCCATTGTTGGTTCCCTGAGCCCTGCCCACAGCTCTTTAAAGAATCCCTTTACTGAACCCGGTCCAATTATCCCCTTGAGTGTGCTATTTGTTGCCTGCTCCAAAGTGGATCCTGCTCTGCCCCTTACTAGCTGTGTGATCTTGGGCCAGACACTCAACCTATCTGAGCCTTGGTTTCTTCACCTCTAAAATGGAATAATATTCATACCTGTCTTACCCACGTCACCATGTTGCTGAAAGCTCTTTGTAAACTGAAAAGGCGCAAAGCCTGGGATCGTTACCATCCTTTGTCTGCTACAAAGTACCACTGGGAAAGGGCTGCGTCTGCGTTTATTCTCTTTTGATCTGAGCTGAACCTAGCACCACGTTGCCCATACACGCTGAGTAAACGTTTCTTGGTGTTGCTGACGACAGTATCTCATTCATCCGGGCCCAGCCTTGAGAGGCCGGACACTAGGCTGCTCCCCAGAATACAATTCGCCCGGGGCCGGTTTCTTACAGCCGAGCCCTGACGTCACAGGCTCCTTCATCACTAGTCCTTGGAGAAGCCAGCGTCACCCCCCAGTAGAGCCCTTACTCTTAGTGTGACAGCTATTTTATCTAGGCCGCAGGGAAACAGAGATATTTTAAGATGACCGTGTCAGCTGGGGTCAGTTTCTGCCTGGCTATCGCTCGTGCTGTCAGGAGCAGAGAAGTTTCAGCCATCCGGTGGGAGCCCATCAATCATTCCCGACAGCCCTTAATCAGACAAAGGAGCCCTCACCATGCTGTTTCAGAGCGGGAGAGACTATATTATTGTACACACTCAACAAATAATTTTGGACAGGAGTTTTAAGCCCTTAAATAAGATCTCTTGTATCTTCCAAGCAAGTAGGTCCCTAAGGTAGCTGACGTCCTTCTTCTCAGGTTTGAGTGTCTCCCATCTTTCTTCTGGCACAATTCTCTCCCAAAGATATTTTCATTCATTCATTCATTCATTCA
>CAUYSK010064850.1:0-46339 GCA_963575035.1 Avahi laniger | reverse complement strand
GCTGTGATTTTATGGTGTGGGAGCTTTATTGCTCATACTGGAAAATTTGATAGGCTTTGAGCTTAGAAGCATAGCCCCTGAACTTGCATGGCTGTTCTTTGTAAGAAAGACCACTTGTCCCTAACTCCCTCACTTCCCAGGCTCAGGGATATGAAGTCTAAACTTCAGAAGAATCTTGCCTTTGGGGCTAAACACATAGGAATAGCAGATAACTTATTTTTTTTTAATTTAAGACCTAAAACTCTACCTTGTGACAGGTTAGTGCAGAAACCCTGCCCCAGCCTAAACCAGGAGCTTTACAGTACTAGAAGCCATTCTGCCCCAGGGCACTTTTTTCTCTAGAAGTAGGGCCAAGAAGAGGCATTTCAGGCAGAAGAAATAGCATTTGCAATGTCTGGGAGGAGGGAGAGGTGATGAGTTGTTTGAGGGGTAATGAGGTGGGTGGAGGGTAATGAGTGAGAGACTCAGAGAGGCTGTGTAGGAAACCCATTCTCCTGGAGAATCCTTGGGTCAAGTTTCCCCTCATTTCCAACTTGGACTAGAGCTACCAGACTTGACAGAAGAACTAAGGGCATCTCCATGGGAAAGAGAAATCTTTAGACCCCAAAGTCACATGCAAGAATGCACTGGGCTATAGTGTTTGTTTGACCAGACACCAGAGTCAGCCTTCTCTAGGGTCATAGAACCAATGTTTCAATGGCCAGTGGGGGACCAGCACCTTATGTTTCCCAGATAAGAGGATAAATACAAGTATCCTGATTATCCCAAAAACCTAGCCCAGGGGTCTGAAATCCCAGAGATCCACCTAGTCAACTAGAGGACTGTTGTGTATAAAGAGCACAGGGGCAGTTGGCCTCATTCTCGTGGCTTGGCCTGGAACAGCTGCCTGTGCTTGAGAAAGGGAGAAACATCCCTTTTCCCCAACAGGCAGACCAGGCATTTAGGTCCATGGCACAGAGCCAGGGCAGGGCAGTGCTGGGACTTCCCATTTTCATACCTTACTTTCCCCTAATAGGAAGCAAGCAACTTGCTAGCAGATCAGAGCCCTGGGGGAGGGGAGGTGGTCCTCCTTTAGTATCCAGAATGTGTTCACTTTGAATAACAGTGGCAAAGACATTCAAGGTTTGGGATTCAGAGAGGAGGAGCTCTTCTTCTGGTCCCAAATTTGTTTTAGGTTCATCACTGTGGTTTTGGTTCTTTCCAGCATCAATCCCACATGCCAGTGAGTTCTCAGGATCTAGGCAACTAGTATTCTAGATTATGCATGCTGGAATGGATCTCAGAGATATCTAAGTCCCTCTTTCTCATTTCACAGATGAGGGAACTGGGAGTCAAAGCAGGGGAGTGACTTGTCAATGCTCACACATTTAGCTGATGGTAAAGCTAGGACAGGGACCCAGGGGTGCCAGGCTGCCAACCCCAGGTTCATTCTACCATACTACCTGGCCCCTCAGGAAGCAATGTGAGGAAATGATCTTTATCTAAAAATCATGTATCGCTGTACAGCCTCATGGTTTCTTTTCTGCAACTTCTAATGTACATTTCTGGGGTAAGAGGTAATTGAGGTTTGAGGGACAGCCCAAGGCCAAAGAAAAAAGTAAGGCTAACAGGGTCACATATAGCTGATACCTGGAAAATTAGTCTCATTATCATGCTGAGTGAGGAAGCTGGACCTAGAAGCCCTTCAGCCCTTACAAAGAAACTGCAGTACTCGGGATGTTTTGGTTCCCATCTGCACCAAATTGTCCCTTTACCCTCACCCTTCCACCCAACCAAGGCTGATACATGTGACTTCACCTACACACATTTCCAAAGTGGAAAATCATTTTTGTTTTCCTGGGTTCTCATCATTTGTATCCCTGGAGATGTGCTGAGAGGGCTCATGTAGCCTCATCTGTTAATGAGAATGTGGTGCTGGTTTTCGGTTTCTGAAACCAGGCCTGAGGTGCTAATGTTATGTGCGTGTGTGTGCATGTGTGCATGTGTGCATGTGCACATGTGCGCATGCATGTGTATATTAGGTGGCCTGAGCAGGGCTCTGGGAGGGAGATAAAAGGCTGGGAAGAGACCTCCCTGGTAGAATTTCTCTTAAGTGAGCAATGCTAGATGCTGCCCAGATTGGCTCTTTCTTGCTTGTATGTTTGTTTGTCGAGTCTAGCCTGAGGGTGGCCTCTGGTATCCTTCTTGCCAGTAAAAGGATCTTTCTCTGGGAAAAACTGAAACTCATCTGCCCCTTGAGCCCCCTTTTTTGTGCCAAATAGGGAAAAGAGAATGTAAAACTCAAAGAAAAGCACCAATTAATATTCAATGAACACTTAATATATTCCGGGTACCATTTTAAGTGGTGTCACAATTTAATCTTCGCCGTAATCTTGTGAGTGAACATTATTATTATTCCAGTTCTACAAAGGGGAAATTGAAGCCCCCAGACATTGGGTAAGTCACCCAAGGTTCCAGGTGCAGTTCTTGCCCTCTGCCCTGTGCCTCCTGTGCAGGGTGAGATGCTCAGAACACCAAAGCACAGAAACCTCAGAACATGGGTCAGCTATGAGTGGGCTCCAGGGGCCCGTGAACCCCCTGCAGTTGTACCCCTGACTTAATGTGTGGAGGAAAAAATGCATTTTCCAAAGGAGACGTTCTCTTTTATCAGACACTCAAAGGATTCTGTGACCAGTTCCAGAAAAGGCTAAGAATGATTGATTTAATCCAATCTTCTACAAATGGGAAAATAGGTTCAGGAAGATAGAGTGTTGGGAGGAAACATGTTTGGGAAGACTATGACCTGACTTTGAATCCAGCCTCTGCTACCTACTAGCTAGGTGAGATTGGCCAGGTTTTTAGCTTCTTTGAATCTCTCAGTCTTCTCATCTGTCACTGACCACTACCATAAGGGCTCTTATGAAGAGGATATATGTAAAGTACCTGGCATAGTTTCAAGCATACAGAATGTGATTAATAAAGGCCGAATCTTCTGTCCTTTTCCTTAATTTTATATATTGCACTGTGATAATGGCAGACCACATTAGTCTTCTCATTATTCTATACTGTCTTCTGTATTTTAACTTAATTATTTAGACTATACCTTAAAAAATATTTTCTTTTCTTAGACAGCAGAGTTTTCACACTTGATCCTTACATCTTAGGATAAAAGGTTTCAAATGCATCTATTGCATAAACACAGCTTTCCTTCCAAAGTAGCCAGCTGAATTCCCTGTCCCTACTCTGAAACTTTGCCTTCATCTCATTGTTTTACACTCTGAGGCCTAGATTCCTAGCTCATAAAAGGTGGTCAGATGAATTGAAAGTAATACAAGAAAGGACAGAGCTCTACTTTCCTGTGGTCAGTAGGGACAGGGGCCCATGGAGACCTAGTCTCCTTGAGTCTAAACCTCAGGACCGGGAGCAAACTCCTGGGGCTGAAGGAAGAGCACCACACAAAGGCCCTTTCTTGCACCTCTCAGTTTTCACCACTACATGCAGAGCTCAAGTTTGCTCAGGGTTTCTATGTGGAAAGACTAAGAATCTGTAGGAGAACCAACAATGTTGGCAGGAATAGACAAGGAGCCAGTGACCCTGGTTACTGCGAAGTCCTGGCTTTGGAGCCACTAGGGCCATACTTTACCACTGCTTCACATACTTGCTTGTTGTTGCCTTTCCTAACAGCTGACAATAACTCTAGGGGCTTGAAGACCACAGGATCAAGATATACAATATAGAGATATAAGTTGGTAATATACATAGATTGATATAGATATAAAGTAGGATAAGGATATAAAACAAGAAAAATATTATATATATTTATATGAATTTATTTATGTTCATGGGTTATCCACTAGGTCAAATCTCCAGTGTCATGCTAATTGAGATCCTGAAAGTATGAGAGTGAGCTAGAGTCGAAGGAGTTTGCCAGGCCAGGTGAAAAGAGGAAGGGAAAGCTTTAGAGTATAAGAAAAGACACAGAGGCACAAATAGAAAAACAGAAGGAAGGCATTGTCATTGAGGGGTCACGAGGAGTTAGGAAGCACATAATCTTGGGATCCTTGGTATGTGATAAATGCTTTATGATCAAAGGCCTTGTCTTCACCCAATGTGAACAAAATGCTATGCCATGTTCTCCTTTCCATTGTGCAGTTTCCTTTTGTTATCATATTTCCACAAATCCTGGGACCAGGATGCTCTAAAATTTAGACAGGCAATAACCCTCCCTGTGCCCTCTGTCCATGTTGTTCTCCCACTTGGTGGTTCTTGACCCCTGGGGTCACACTACTGGCAGTGTGTGTGCTGACAGCAGGGTGCGATGACAGCGTGGTATGGTGACTAGACCATGGCAATGGAATCAAGAGATCCAGATTCCAGTTCCAGCTCTGTCGCTACCTAGCTTTGTGACTGTAGGTGAATCTCTGTACCTCACTTTGCTCACTTAGAAAATGGGGATAATAATTTTGCTCTCTGAACCTCACAGGGTTACTATGGGAGACTAAATGAAGTAATGGGAGTGGATGGGCTTTGAAGAGTTATATGCAAGTATCAAGGGTTGCGATTTGTTACTGTTGGAAGAGAAGCAGATTAAAATAACCCAAGCACCACAAAATAATAGTTTCTATAAAGCAGATGATGGGTCAGGAAAGAGAAAAAAGGGCATATTAGTGACCATTATGGCCTCTTGTGGCACCCACGAGAGACTCAAGTTGCCTTTGGGGAATGGGACTTCTAACAGTCCTGAACTCTGGCTATCCTAACTCCAAGGGAATGCAGTGCCCTATGCCTGGGCCAAGCATATCCATTACAATGTATTTTTTCTGGGGAGAATAGTGTGATTGTTGACTTAGTGCTTGGTCTTAGCCAGCAGGTCTCTGGAGAACATGGATGTGGCAAGATAGGCCTCCCAGAATTTTTTGGTGGTTTGGACACATACACAATAAAATAAAGGAAAAGTTAAGACATTCAAATCACTGAGAATTTTTTTATAGGCTTAAGTGGGAGATGATGAGCTGTTGAAAAAAATATGCAACTTTTTTTTTCCTGCTTCAGAGATTTTTATGACTTTGGTTTTTGTCTTATTTGGTGTAGTGATGATCTCTTGTGTACCCATGACCCTTGGCTTATATAGGCAATCAATAAGTGTTTGGGGAACAAGGAGAGGGAGGGAAGAAAGAAAGTCAAGGAACTCCCAGGCTTTTCTATATTTTTCTGCAAAAAAAGATCTAAATGATGCCATGTGAGACTTGATCTCAGAAAGATGGTAGGAAGCTGAGAAGGAACCCCTAGGAATATCATCCCTTTAAATGATGGGAATGCTAAGTTTGGAGTGAGTAAATCAGAGCTACAGCTACTAATGTGAAGTACCAGGGGTCCAATCTTTTGGTGTTGGAGGGCTTGGAGTATTGGTACCCTTGCAGAGCTAAAGCAACTTCAGGATGTGGGGGAGGAGGAGGTCTCTGTGCTTATTCCTAAGTGCCTGAAGTCTCCCTGCTTTAGTATATAGGCAGAGCATTTTGATGGTTGTTAATAAAGGAAAATGTGTGTAAATTTACCCAAATTTGTATAAATTTCTTACTTTTAGTGTTTCAAGGGAGAAATTCAAATTCAATCTTTCAGGTACTATGACCTATATTAAAGTTCTAAGGTACCCAACGAAGTGTATCTACTATGGACAAACATTGCTAACTTGAGAAATGATTTGTCCTGGCATGGGAGGAGCCCTGGCTATGGGGATAGGATCAATCCATCTTGAGAAAGCTATAATTTTAGTTTGTTTGTTTATTTTTAGTAGTTTAGACAAATATTTAGGACTTCATAATAGTTTTCCTTATTGAGGAACTAGCTCAATAGTAATGGATAGCCATATCAATAACAACAACAATAACAGCAACAACGTGATATATCTTTGGTTACTGGTTGTGTTTCTTGATTAAATAAAACTAATCCCTAATTTCTCTTATGAGGATGAATCATTTTTTAAGTTAGCAATGCTTGCACATAGAAGGTACATGTCATTGTTAGACCTTATATCTTGAATATAGGTTATAGAACCCAAATGACAGAATCTAAATTCCTCCCTTGAAATGCCAAGAACAAGGAACTTACACATATTTGGGTAAATTTAAGCACATTTTTTCTTTATCTGTAGCCACTAAAATACCCAGCCTGTGGGTGGAAGCTGGCTTGGCTCACTTCCCTGTGAAGCTGGGGTGGTCTTCTCTTGGAGAATATATTTGAATCTTCAGCCTTCTTAAAATAATATGCACCTAGTGTCCAGATTGGTCAACAGTTAGAGCAGTTGGATGGATCTGTCCTTACTTGGCAGAGCAGAATATCTTCACTCTGGGTAGTTGGTAGGGTACATAAGCTTTAACTCTCAATCATTCAGTGCTTCTTAAAAGCTCCCGTATGTTCACTCTCCCTGGCAGGTCTTAACTCTAAACTTTGTTTTATAAGACTCTCGAAAACTTAGCTTGGCTTTTCAGAAAGTTTCTCCTTAGGTTTTTACATTCCTCCTCCACCCAGCCCCAGCATTTGGCACATGTGCTGAGCAAGACAAATGCTGTATGCTCGAGGGATCCCAGGTTTCCTTCAAATGCTCGCTGATTTTGTCCTCTACGAGGGCCAAGCCCAGAGTCAGCCTCTTGCATCTACTCCAAATTGGCAAATGGCTAACAATGGCTGCAGAAGTTCCCTCGCCTCTCTGAGATTCTCCCCACTTTGATGTCTTAGTTTCGTGATCCTCATTTCTTCAGCAACTATCAGATTTCTCTAAATAGACGACTTATGAATTTTATCTAGCTCTTCTAGTTACTCTTGGGGAAGTGTTGATTACTGCAAGCTACTCCATCCCACCTGAAAACAAAAATAAAAAGGTAACTTTTGTTGCCACTGTGATTCATGTTAATTGATTATATTTCATTTTTTGAATTGACTGCTAGGAAGCTCAGAGTCAAAGTTGAAGCCTGTCACCAGTCAGTAGTATAGAAACAAATTTAATATATTTTATATATTAATCTTAGCTCTAGCTTATCTTATTTTTCCTATTCTCTTTTCTCCTTATCTATATTTCATCACTTATTTATTTTTAATTTTTTAACTTATGCAACTTTGGAAACCAACTCCAATCTTTATTGAATGAGTCAGAGTAAAAATAATTTAAAAATAAATAATATCTAACCTTTATTAAACATTACTGCTCTAAGTACTTGACATATATTAACTCATATATGAGTTAATATATGTCATACTTGTTTGTAGCATTCCTACAAACAAGTACCATTATTATCCTTAAACTGAGAAGCTGAAAGCTTGAGGAATCTTTCTGAGGTCATAAAATCTCTGAATTACTTAAGAGAGAGTGAATATAATATTTAAAACAAATAATACTCTCTTCTCCTCCTCCTAGAAATCGTTTATTGAGCCCCATTACATTCCATAAAGTATGCTAAGTTCTTTGTATATATTATATTAAATCTCTACAACGATCGTACTTGGCAGGATAATTAAAGATGAGAAAATTGAAGTTCACAGAGGTTTGGTAACTAGTTTTGAAGTCTCACATTTGGAAATGGAAGAATCAAGTTTTGAGTATAAACCTATCATGATTCCAAACCATGACCCAGTTTTCTTCTCAACTTCAACTGGTTGACCTTCACGGCAACCCAGCTGTCTCTTAAACTTACCCCCTTGTTGGGGGAAAAGATATACTGTTTTACTGTGAAGGCTTCACTGACTTTGTTAACCAGGAAGAAGAACACATTGTCTGATTCGTATCTTGTGCCCTGAAAGCCACTACAGCTTGGGGACTGCTCTCCAGGAGCTCTGCAATAATTGTTTCTGGAAAATATTTTGGGTTTTCAGGAAACCTGCAATCCTAAAGGGCTGTTCCTAAGGGGAATTTCAACTTGGGCAAAACAGGTCTTAATGAAATAGCCCCATTGTACCTAAAGAATAACCCTGTAGACTGAAGAAAAAAACCACAAATAATCTGTGTTGGCCTCCAGTTCAATCCTGTTGTGTCGATACTTAATCTGCACAGTGAACCGGTCTGAAGTAGCCGGCTACATGGAGCTTGTGGGGAGCAGGGCTCTGGCGACATCTTCTTTAATTGGACTACCTTGTCATTTGATCATGGTAGCCTGGGGTTGAAGAAGCAAGAACCAGGGATCAGGAGACGTGAATTTCAATCCTGGGTACACCAGTCATCTGTGTGTGCTTGAGTAAGTCAGTTCACCTTTATGGGCCTCAGAGGTTCTGACATATCACATAAAGCCACTAGAGAGGTTGGTTTCTTAAATTCCCTTCCTGACCGTAAAGTTTTGTGATTGCAAATGTTCCTTTAGACTGCAAATGTTCCCCCAGTTAACCCCAGTTGTGCCCCCCTGTGAGTCTTGTCTGCCCTGTGTCCAGAAAGGCCCAGGTGGCAGATCTCTGTGCCTCAGGCCTCACATGTGTCCTGTGTGTGTTTTCCTGGAAGCCGCATATAGGACACTCATTGACGGGGAGTCCGTGGTCTGGAGCTAGTAGTGAGACGGTAAACATCATGAAACAAGCAGCCCTTTCAGGCTCTCAGCCTTGGCAGGATAGTATGAAAAATAATTCTTGGGAAGCTGAGGCCTGGTGGCAGCTGCTTCTCCTCAGCCTGCCTGCCAGGCACTACCGGAGCTTGGATAGCTGGGGCTCCCTGCTGGGTGCGCGGCAGCCTGTGCTGGTAGTTTTCCACTCTGGGAAACTGGAACGTGAATTGGCTTCTCTGTCCAGGAGATTGGTGGGTAGTGGAAGCATCAGGAAACCACTAAGACAACTCAGCAGGCAAAATACTTATTTGCTTCAGGGGCTCTTGCTTCCCTTGGTATTCCCTACTTTTTCATGCTTCTTTACATTTTAGAATGTAAGGAAGACAGATGGGTGGGCTCTGATGAACACAGAAGTGGACTTGGGGGAAAATGAGGGGACCTGACATTTAGGACATGCACCAACTTGGCAGTTCTGTGTCTTCACTATTGGCTGGGATCCCTTCCACAGAAGGAGTGTACCCAAAATAGGCATATTCAATGGGAAAACCACACTGGTACTGCTGAGAAGTGCCACGTTGATTGCTCTGGGCTTCTCCTGGGTCCAAAGATCCAGTAGGATGAGAAAGGCCATCCAAGATCAACTTGACCATTTTCCCGGGCCCTTTCTCTGAGGCCCCTGGGCATACAGATTTACCGAGAAACTTTGCCTATTTTCCTAAAGTGACTATTGCTGGTTTACTGGTTCTTATCTCTGAATTCCCTATCCTCATCCTTATATTGCTTTGTCCCGATTTCTAGACCTCCAGTCTAACTTCATTGTCTGAGGATGGTTTGTAATACTTTTAGTCCTCTCTGCCTTTTTGTCTACTTATTCATTTGCCAAATGTGTGTTAAGCACATAATGGGTGCTGTGTACTGGCAGGTGCTGAGGGGGAAAAGGAAGAACCTAACATGATTATTGTTCTCAAAATTGGTTACAATTTCAATGAAACAGAAGTTCTATGTTGAAAGTTGTTGTTTAAAGGGGCCCCACCCCCACTATCTTTATTCCCATTCCATGTTCTGGTATTTTCCATAGCTTTGTCACACTACTTGAATAGTGATAGCCAGTAACAGCTATTGTCAAATAGACAAAGTGTGTCTATCTGATTATTAAAAATCTCTTGTCTTTTGTCCATCTCCCCTACTGGAATGTAAGATCCATGAGATAAGTTATTTTATCTGTCTTGTTTACTAGTATGTCTTCAGAACAGTACCTGACACACAGCAGAGACTTATTTATTGAATGAATATATGAACATTCATTAAAGAAATACATTTGTTAACTAAATACGTGAAGGGAAAGATAGATTGCAATAAGGCATGTGATGACTCAGACTTAAAAGGAAGCCTCCTATATCTGCTGCCAGGTAAAACATCATTAGTCAAGGTTACCCTTGACTTTGTTTTTAAACGCTGTAATAATGCACAACAGAAAACTCTTTTATCACTTTTCAACAGATATTTATTGAACACTCAGTTAATGCCAGACAACCTACTAGAAATTGGAGATACAACAGAGAGAAGGATAGACATGATCCTTGCTCTCATAACACATACTGTTTAGTGGGAAGACCAAAATTAAATAAATCATTATTTATATTACAAGTGTGAAAAGTGCTGTAGAGGAAAACCAGTGTGTTAGAAGAGTATAATGCAGACATTCCTAACTGGGGTGGGGTGGGGATGTGGCTGGGAGGAATTCCCCGGGTGAGTGACAGGCTGATAGCTAGAGGATGAGCTGGTGGGTGAAGGAGAGAGGACCAGCATCCCTGGTAAAGGGAGCATCACGTACAGAGACTGTGAGGCTGGGAGGTGCTTCGTGCATTTAGGAATGGAAATAAGGCCAGTGTGCTGGGATATGGAGAGCGAAGATCGGAGCAGGGATGGGGGTGAGCAGAGATGAGGCCAGAGAGTAGACTGAGGCCTGATCATGCAGACCTCACAGGTCACGTTTTCTTAAGAAGAGTGGAAAACTGTTAGAAAGTTCATGTCAGAATAAAGTTTTAGGAAGCTCACTTAGAGGGACAGTAGAAGACTGAGGAAGAAAAGCTAGAAGACATTACACTGGTCCAGATGGGAGGGATTGGGGGTTGGGTGCTGCATGGGAGGAGTGGAGAAGGAGAGAAATAGCTGAACTTAAGAAGTTTGTAGGACGTAGAATTTGTAGGACTTGCTAAAGGACTGGATGATTCTCAAAGGACAGGTTTACTTCTCACCCTTTAACTGCCTCCCAGGAAGAAAAACATATCACCTACCATTCCTGAACCCTTCCTCTCCAAGAATTCTGTATTGTTCTTCAGGCAGAAGTTGACTCAGGGAGAGCCCTTCCGATTTTCATCAGCGCCGTTGCCACACTGCTGTCTGCACCCAGTTGGCTTAACGCCCTCTGCATGATGGAAGGGCTGGGTGGATGAGGAGGAGAGGACACTGATGCATTTAACATGTTCTTTGTGCGGAGAACTGAAGCCTCACTTCCCTCCCCCCATCCCAGTTGCTCTAGTTCTCAAGCTTGCATCACCTAGAGGGCTGGTTAAAACACTGTTTGCTGCCTCCTCCCCTACCAGAGTTTCTGATTCAATAGATCAACCTGAGGCTGAGAATTTGCATTACTAATAAGTTCCCAGGTGATGCTGCTGCTACTGCTGCTGGAAGCACACTTTGAGGACCACAGCTCTAACACAGTGATGGCTGAAATGCACTCACAGTAAGGAGATCCAAGAGCCTTCTAGAAGGGAACTGGCACTCCTTTGATACCACGTAGCAGAGTATCCTATGTGGATCTTTCCCCTTCCTCCCACCTCTGCACTTTATATCTCTTTTACTCCATTTTTCTCATCTGTTAAGTGGGGAAAGTTACTGGATGGATTCAGTTAGGATACAAAATACAGAGGATTTCTAAGTCCAGGATACATAATCCAGCTGAAATGTGTCACAGAGGCAGCTGCAGCAGCAACAGCTCTATTACAACTTCTTGGTTGGTGTTCCCAGAATGAGCCGTGCCTTGGTGGGGAAGTCATTTGCAACAATATCGTGATTCACCCTGTGTGACCCTCATTCTTCATTTCTGGTTTACTTTGGATGTTCCAAGAAGCAGAGGTTCTCATTGCATCCACGGCCCAGTGTCTAGAGGCGCATGATAGCTGGGAATGAAAACCCAGTGGGACTGGGAATGCAGATTTCTCTGACTTCTCAGCATGGCCCCAGAGAATTATCATGTGTCCCGGCTGGAAGTGACCCAGGAGTGGTGGTTCTCAAGCCTGGCCATGCAGCAGAACCTGGGGACTTTAGAAATATGTCGGTTCTTGGGCTCAGCTTCAGATATACCAAAGCAAAACCTCTAAGAGAGGGCTCACAAATATATATTCTGAAACTTCTCCAGGCAGTTCTGGAGCAGTTGGCCCATGGACGGGTTTTTAGGAACCACTGCCTTAAAGAATGACTAATTGCACTCCCTCGCTTTCCACAGGAGGAGACTGAGAACCAAAGAGGGTCAGGAGCTTGGCAGATCCCGCATGGCATAAGTGGTAGAGCCAGGAGCGGATCTGAAGTCTTGATTCTCAGAGATCGTGTAGCTCAGTGGGATCACAGGCTTTCGAGTCAGATTCTAAGATGAGTTAGTATTTACTCAACGAATGCCTTCGTGCCGTTAAAACTCCCAATGCAGAATGTGTGATCAATGGGAAACATGAAATATTGAATGAGGAAATACTTATCATAGTGCCTAACACTTGATAAATTCTTCTAAATGGATGCCGTTATTACTGTCTTTCATCGAATTTAAGAAACTGCCAACTCTACGATGCATCATTACTTGATGTGCCTCTAGGAAAAAAACACTGTTGCCAGTGAAACTATGACACTGTTTACTTGTTAAGTGCATCCAGATTTCAGAGATGTGAAAAATGGGAACTATGATATTCTTCTCTTTCCTCAACCCTGTGAAGATTCTTATATTACTGGATTAAATACTTAGCACTAAATGCAAATTCCTGAAGAAGAAGATACTTAGTGTGTCTGAGGAACAGCAGGGAGGCCAGTGTGGCTGATGGAGACAGTGGGGTGGGGACAAGGTGCAAGACGGCTAGGGGACAGGTTACGCAGGTCCCTGGAGGAATAACTGGAATTTTATTAGGAGTGAGATGGGAAGTTACTGAAGGGCAGAAGGGTTTCGAGCAGAAGAGTTTTGTGATCTGACTTACATTTCAAAAGATGCATGGGGAAAAGCGGACAAGGGGAGAGCATTTGGGAGATGGTTGTATTATTTCTGGTGGTGGAAGACAGTGAACTGGCTTACGATGGTAGTAAAACGTGTGGGAAGAAGTGGGTGGGATACAGGGATGTTTTTAGGGTGATCGCCACGATTTCCTATCAGCTGATGAATTAGATATGGGGTACTAAAGGTGTCAAGGATGGCCCCAGACTTTTGGCTTGAGTCCTTGGAAAAGCAAAGTTGGCTGAAATGGAAAAGACTGGGGGATGAGGTTTGGAGGGAGTCTGCATTGTATTTAACATTATTCCTACTCTACATCTGTGTCTGTCTCCAAAGTTTGTTTCCTTTTTTCAATAAATATTTTGAGCCCCTATTCTCTCCCCAAATGAGAACTAAAAATGAAAAATATAGTGCCTTTCCCCTACCTCAAAGTTTGCTGTCTGTAGGGGAGATAGGACATCACACAAATAATTATATTACAAAGCAGCATGTATCTAATGCCATAGGAGAGATATTAAAAAATGTCAGAAATCAAGGAAAGAGACATTCATTGGAATTGGTACTGTTTTCTCTCAAAAATGCTTGCTGTTAGTACAAGTTCATTACATTGCAAAAGGAGAATGCTGGCATAACTTTAACTAGTATTTCCACTTTGGGTAAACTGCCTCCTTGCTACACCCCAAACAGCCTCCGCAATGAGCATGCTCTGCTCTCAGGCTTACCTTTGCACTTCCTGTTTCCTTTGCATAAAGCATCGTCCCCTCCGAGAGCCACCTGTTTTGCTGTCTCTCCCTTCACTCTGCTCAAAGTCACCATCTCCGAGACACCTTCCTTGATCTTTTTACATAAAAGAGCACCTATTCCTTTTCCACATTTGATTTTTCTTCACAGTACTTGCCATCTGCTCTTATATATTTATTTTCTTATTGCCTGTTTCTGCACACTGGAATGAGTACTGTTTGACAAAAGGTATTCTGTCTGTTTTCTTTACTGCCATATTCCCACAGTGCTTAATAAATTGTTGAAGGAACGAATTAATAGATAGGAATTAAAATAAACTGTGGCTTGGAAAGCAATGGTGGGGTTGGAGACAGGACTGGACTCTGAACAAAGCTTTAGTTTCAGAAGACGATGTGCTGGAGAGCAGCTCTCTTGCTAATCTGCAGCGCTTCTCTGGCAGCCTGGCATCTCGGAAGGCACAGCTTGCAGCGGGGCACTCTTGGTTAAAGCAGAGGGGACATTCTGGCATATTGCGGCAAACTGGATTGGGACACAAATATGATCTGGGTCAAACCTCTACTGTTTAATAATAACTGTGGGTCTTCGGCTGTTGTCCTCATACAGATTGAGCATTCCTTATTCCCAATGTTTGGGACCAGAACAGAAGTGTTTTGGATTTCAGAGGTTTTTGGATTTTGAAATATTTGCATTATATATATGCTTACCCAGCTGAGCATCCAAGATCGGAAAATCTGAAATCTGAAATGCTCCAATGAGCATTTCCTTTGAATATCATGTTGGTGCTCAAGAAGTTTTGGATGTTTGGAACATTTTGGATTTTGGACTTTCAGATTTGAGGTGCAAACCTGCACGTATTTTGAGAATAATAGTGTGTGCCCTGCCTGGCATGCAAGGATATTGTAAGGGTGAGAAAAAAGTTAAGCAATGGAATGGCACTTTGCAACTTGTTAAGAATTCTATTTTTAGGGTCAAGATGGCAGTCGGGAGCACTGTGTGACATGGATTATAGCCACAGGAGCCAGGAGTGCCTGCCTTACAGAGCCAGGCCTCCTCCCCAGGAGGTCCCTGAGGGAGATACACACACAGGGGACAGTGACAAAGAGAAAGGAAAGTTCTGTGTTATTAGCAGCTGGGCTTGGGTCCCAAATGTCAAAGCAAGTGCTCTGGTAAACTGAACTGGGACACATAGCCCAGGTTAAAGGTCTCCGGAGGCCTCTCCTTGCTCATTAAGTCACTGGTGCCAAGGATTAAAACACTTAGCATGCTTAGTAATGTGTAGGATCGACATTGAGGAGGAGTCAGAGCAGGCCCTTAAGAGAGCCACTTTCTGTGTGTGATTTTTAAAATGCACATCGACCTCATCCATTGATAATGCTGACTCCGTTGGCATCCCATATTAGCATTTCCTCATCCTTACTCTTCCCTTCAATTTCACTTCTCAGAGAATGGAATTTGAGAAATTGTTGCTTCATTCCAAAAGAGTTCAGGTTTGCTCTTAAGATTTGAGCATAGGGATTATCTGTGGAACACATCACCTCGGATGGAGAAATTATACTTTTGGTAAGAATAGGCAAAATGATATTAGCTTTCCATGTTCATTTCTTGAGTAAAATCTGATCTGGAAAACATAGTAGATAGTGAACGTAGAAGAAGTGTTCCAGTTGGGCGTATGGTCATGTTTCTTGCCAAAGCTGCCTGCATCTGATTTTGCTTAACCTCAGTTTCTGGAAGTATCAGCTAGTCCTAGATCCAGAACCATCCTTTCCTTTCCTGGGGTCAGATAAGAATCCAGTTTTATTTGGTATGATACAGACAGAATGTCTCTCTTGCCTTCAGTTCATCATGGCTGCAGGGTATGTCTTCATTCTCTGAGCCCATGATGTTCCTTAAGGACAGCAGTTCTGCTGTGTCTGTGCCAAGCCTGGGCATTACGTTGCTCACATGAAACCTGTTCCCCTGATGTTCACCACCTCTCCAGAGCACTTCCAGGAAATGGGGCTTGGTACCTATTAGTACTGTAATTTGCCTACTTGTGTCCCCTTCCAAGCCTAGGGAAGTCGTGCCTTTCTCCTTGCCACCTCTACTCCACCCTACCATCCCCTAATGAAGGCAGGCTTTCTAGGAAGCTCTTTGTCTTCTTAGCAGTTTCTTATTTCTGTCCTGTAGACATAAATCTTTCACAGGGTGAAGAATCATGACGGCCTGGCTATCTGCCTTGGAAAGGGGAGTGTAAATATACAAATCAAAATCTCAATGCATTATTTTGCTCCAGAGATGACTATTTTAAAAATAGTTTTATTGAAGTATAATTGACATGCAATAAGCTACACACATTAAAAATGTGCAACTTGATCAGTTTTGATATATGTATAAACCCACGAAATCATCACCATAGTCAAGATAATGACCATATCCATCACTGCTAAACGTTTCTTTGTGTCCCTTTGTAATTCCTCTGGCCACTCCTCCCTCCCCTGGGAAACCACTGATCTGCTTGCTGTCACTATGGATTGACTTGTTTGCATTTTTTAGAGTTATATATAAATAGAAGCATAAGATATGCAGTCTTTTTGTCTGACTTCTTTCACTCAGCATAATTGTTTTAAAATTTATCCGTGTTGTAGCATGCATCAAAAACTCATTCTTTTTTGTTACTGAATAGCAGAGCTGGGTGTAGGGTAAGGCAAGTGAAGTGCGTAGGATGCAAAATGTAATCAGTTCTTTATTATTATTGTTATTATTATTACCAGAACACTTAATATGAGATCTGCACTCTTAACAAATTTTTAAGTGTAACATATGGTATTGTTAATTATAGGCACAGTGTTGTACAGCAGATCTCTAGAACTTACTCATCTTGTATGACTGGAACTTATATTCCTTGAACAGGAACTCCCCATTTCTCCCTCCTCCCAGTACCTGGCAACCATCCTTCTGCTTTCTCTTTCTATAAGTTTGGCTATTTTAGATACCTCATATAAATGGAATCACGCAGTATTTGTCTGTCTGTGACTGGCTTATTTACTTAGCATAATGTCCTCCAGGATCATCTATGTTGTTGCAAACAGCAGAATTTCCTTCTGTTGTAATACTGAATAATATTCCATTGTATGTGTGTCCCACATGTTCTTTATCTATTCATCTGCCCACGGACATTTGGGTTGTTTCTATGTCTTGGTTGTTGTGAATAGTGCTGCAGTGAACATAGGAATGGAGACATTGCTTTGAGATCCTGATGTAGATTCTTTTGGGTCTAAACCCAGAAGTGGGATTTCTGGATCGTATGGTGGTTCTATTTTTAACATTTTGAAGAACTCCCATACTGCTTTCCAGAGCAGCCGCACCATTTTAGATTCCCACCAACAGTGTACAAGGGTTCCAGTTTCTCTACATCCTCACTGACATTTGTTATCTTTTGTTTTTGTTGCTGATAGCCATCCTGACAGGTGTGAGGTGCTATCTCATTGCGGTTTGATTTGCATTTCTCTAACGATGATTGATGTTGAACATCTTTTCATGTAACTGTTGGCCATTTGTATGTCTTCTTTGAAGAAATGTCTGTTCAAGTTCTTTGACCATTTTTAAATCAGGTTATCTTTTTTCCCTACTGAGTCATATGAGTTCCTTATATTTTTTGGATATTAACCCTTTATCAAATATATGGTTTGCAAATATTTTTTCCCATTCCCAAGGTTGTCTTTTCACTTTGTTCATTGTTTCCTTTGTTGTGCAGAAGTATTTTAGTTTAATGTAGTTCCACCTATTGTTGTTTGTGCTATTGATGTCATATCCAAGAAGTCATTGCCTAGACCAATGCCGTTAAGATTTTCCCCTATGTTTTCTTGCAGAAGTTTTACAGTTTTAGGCTTTATGTTTAAGTCTTTAATTCATTTTGAGTGATTTTTGTGTATAATGTGTGATAGGAGTCTCATTTTATTCTTTCGTATGTGGCTATCCAGTTTTCCCAGCACCATTTGTTGACAAGACTACTTTTTACCCATTGCATGTTTTTGGAACTCTTGACGAAGATCAGTTGACCTTATATGTGTGAGTCATTTCTGGGCTCTCTAGTCTGTTCCATTGGTCTATATGTCTGTTTTTATTCAAGTACCATACTGTTTAATGTGGCTTTGTAATATATTTTAATCTGAAAGTGTGATATGTCCAACTTTGTTCTTCTTTTCAAAATTGCTTTGGCTATTTGGAGATTTTTGTGGTTTCATATGAATTTTAAAATTGTTTTTAAATTTCTGTAACAAATGGCATTGGGATTTTGAAATGCAATCTGTTCTGAATTGGTTTCACTTTTGTTTTCTTCTCACAATGGATTCTATTTTCTTCTTTACATATCTGGTCATTTTTTATTGTATGGGACATACTTATACTAAATTTTTTTTTGTTGTTTATCTGAAATTAAAATTTAACTAGGTATAGTGAATTCTATCTGACAGCTCAATGGCCTGAGAAGTCTAGCCCCCTTAGCCTCTCCCTACACTTATTTTTGTCTCCTGATCTCAGGAAATTCTCCAGGCTCTGCCTGAGTTCTCACTTATAGTGCTGTAGCCTAGACACATTCTCATGGCAGTAAGCTGGTGCAACTGTAGGGCTCATCTTTGTTTCCTGACTCTCACAGGTTGCTGTCCTTTGTTGTCTGATGTTTGTCTTAAAACCTAAATTTTCATATATTTTGTCCTTTTTGGTTGTTTAACACGGGGGGGCAAATCTGATCCCTGTAATTCTGTCTTTGGTTGAAAATGGAAGTCTATACTCAAAAGTTATTATTTTTAGCCATAACATGGTGCTAATCAGGGCCAAAATAGTATGTTCATCATACTATAACTCTTATACAGGAGAGTTTATTGGCTTACTTTGTAGTTTCATGTAATTAGCTACCTAACAAAATAATTCTATGGACCATAAGGGTACCTGGTGATTGCAAAGATGACTCGTTACTGTTGGGAAATTGATTAGAAGTGCACATCTGCTAATAGGAGAATGGGGATGGGCCACTGGGGTTATACCAAATACCAAGCATAAATCAGCGTACTACATTATATCACATTACTTGTTAGAGTTTGGACAAAAAGGCAGGTTTGGCTCAGGGTCTGGTCTTGGAGGCCCCAATTGTATTTGGAGTGAGGGCCAGGAAGACAAGTCTGGTGCAATCAGGGCGGTCAAACTGGGGTCAAAGAGGGACTTAGGAAGATTTAAGTTCTCTTATTCTGTGTTCAATAATCAGTGATATGCTTCCTAGGGGGCTCTGGAAATCAAAATAAAAGCATGTGCTCTCTTTTCTCTTTGGTTTCTCCTGGTCCAGCTATATGCCGCTATCCTCTGGGCATGTCAGGAGGTCACATTCCAGATGAGGACATCACAGCTTCCAGTCAGTGGTCAGAGTCTACAGCTGCCAAGTATGGAAGGTGAGGATGGCTGCTTTAAGAGAGCCTGAGTTCTGGGTTGGACAGATTTCCTAGACACAGAGCCCTGGCACAGAGGGGTGGTACTGGCAGGAGCTGGTGAGAGTGCAGGGAGGACATCAAGTGGGCCTGTCCTGCTCTGTATGTTTTCAGGGAGAGCATTCAGGGTTTGGCCACATGTGCTGGTCTTGTAATCCCATTCCAACCACAGAGGCCCCGGAGCCACACCACACATAGCGAATGGGTTCATTGATATGCAGTGGATGTGCTTTAGCTGACTTCTCACCATGAGCTGCTGCAGGAGGTGGGCCAAAATGGCAGCTACAGGAAGGGGCAGATTATGTAGGAGGCTGGGAGTTAGTGTTCGTGCCTCTTCTCAGTGGGTATCTGTGAAACCTCACTCACTGTAAAACACTGATGGTTGGTGGGGTTGGAAAGGAGCAACAAAGGTGTGGGTAGCATCTGGGAGAAAAGGGAGCATTCTAGGGAGAGGGAAAGTGGTAAGAGGTTCTCAGAATAAACCTTATAATGTTTCACAATTTTGCTCAGTGGTAGCCTGGCCTGGAGGTAATAAAATGAAACCAGATTATTTACTACTCCCCTGAGTTGCTCTTACCCTTGCCCTCACCTCACCCTTCCGTGGCTGCTTGCTGGGCTGCTGTGCCCATCCTGCCTCGCTGGAGAGCCTACTCTTCTTCCCTCCCCACTCCCACTGCTGGAGATCCAAGCAAGAAGTGGCTAGCTTTGTTAAACTGAGTCTGAAAGTGGGAGGGGATGCGAAATGATTCCAAAGGGGAACAGAGGGTAAGAAGGATTTTCTTTCCTTTAAGATCTCGAAATCAGGATGAGAAATAAAGGTGACATGTGATCTGAAGGCCTCCATATCCCTGGTGGTGACTGTCTCTTTGAGTTTCATGGTGCTCTGGGGAGAGGGACTTGACCACAAATGGGCACTGTGGTGGCAGTCAGACCTGTGGGGAAAACCCAAAAAGTTTATCTGGATTGGGCTCTCAGCCTGCTCTCTCCCCACAGTACCAGGCAGCTGCTTGCTGTGAACTGGTAAACAACTCTGTGGTTTCATGGTTTCTCCCTCTCTCCCCAACCCTCACCTCTCAAGGCTGGACTCAGAAGAAGGGGATGGAGCCTGGTGCCCTGAGATTCCAGTGGAACCTGATGACCTGAAGGAATTTCTGCAGATTGACTTGCACACCCTACATTTTATAACTCTGGTGGGGACCCAGGGGCGCCATGCAGGGGGTCATGGCATTGAGTTTGCCCCTATGTACAAGATCAATTACAGTCGGGATGGCACTCGCTGGATCTCTTGGCGGAACCGGCATGGGAAACAGGTAGAAAGAAGAAACATCCAGACCCTGGGATGTCCGAGACCATATTTTGACTTAGGCTAGAAGAGGAAGAGTACAAGTTGTCTGTGTAGATTAGTGTATCCACAGACCCGGCATGCCCTTGTCAATGTGCAGCCTGGGGTGAGGGAGGGTGGGAAGGGGGCACAGAGAGGATTATCAAGGCTGCTGGGAAAGCTGAGTGGATACTTTCTCCTCCTTGAATTAAAAGGAGAGGCTCCATTAAAAGGCTGATGAGGGGTGAAGAAAAGTGAGGAGGACGATTTAATACCATCTCTTCACTTTCTCTCCTCTCTCCTCAGGTGCTAGATGGAAACAGTAACCCCTATGACATTTTCCTAAAGGACTTGGAACCACCCATTGTGGCCAGATTTGTCCGGTTCATTCCAGTCACCGACCACTCCATGAATGTATGCATGAGGGTGGAGCTTTATGGCTGTGTCTGGCTAGGTACGTCTCTAGCATGGAAAGCTTAAAGTCCTTATTAAAAACCGCAACTCCTGGAACATAAAGGCAATCAAATCAGAAAGGGATGGGATCAGTTGCCTCTGGAATGATGTGATTCCCTCTTGGGTAGAGCAGAGAAAGGAGCATTGCTCATTAACCCATGGCTTGGTGCCCCACACCTGGAATAATGCATTTAGAGTCACTCTGCTGACTGCCACTGAGTAATGCTCCCCAGTAGTGCTCCCTATGTGCCCAGATTGAGTCCTGGTGGATATGCTGTGCAAGTTTGCTCCCTTGAAACCTCACATAGCTCCCATTGGTCTGAGCAGCAGGCACCTTTTCCCCAAAGGCACTGACACAGCTGTGTTTCCTTTGGCAGATGGCTTGGTGTCTTACAATGCTCCTGCTGGGCAGCAGTTTGTACTCCCTGGAGGCTCCGTCATTTATCTGAACGATTCTGTCTACGATGGAGCTGTTGGGTACAGGTAAATTCTGAGAAACTTTGATTATCAGAATGGGAAAATGGCCATTAAGAAAGAATAAGATTTTATCATGGTTTGGGAGGAATAATCAATCAATCAACTAACTAGTATTTATTTAGTCCCTGTCCTAGGCATTTTGAGATAATTTAGATGAAGGAGCATACATGATCTTTATTTCCAAGGAAATTAAAGCCTAGTTTGGGAAGAAAAGGTAATTGCACAGAAAACAACAATAAATTACACAAAGCAAAGGCTAAGGGTATAGCTCTAAGTATGGTAGCCATATTTTTGACCCTTAAAGCAGGGCATATGGTCTGACACAAATATTGGTCTACTTATGGAAAGGTAGGGCCAGAGAATTGAAGTAATAAGTATAATAAATGGGACAGGTTAAGAAGTTTAGGAAGAATGGACTCCATAAATATAAAAGCTTTAGAAATTGTGAAAAGAGGGAGACTGTTAAGGCTTATGATAGACAAGGAAAGTTTCCAGGATGAGATGAAGAGTGGAGTGGAGGAAGGTAGGTAAAAGAGAGCACAGGGAAGGAAGCAGAGCTGAGGACAGGGATGGTCTGTCTCTAGCAGAAGCTGGAGCTGAGAACAGCAGAACAGACCAGTGAGTAGGCCTGGCATAGATCAATGGAGGGCCATGGCAGAGAAGTACCATCAGATAAAGGAGGGATTTAAGGCCGGATGAAAGATGGTCCTACCTATCCCACTTCACTAGTCTTTGTCTAGCCCACTCCAATAGTTTTCTCTCGTAGCTTGGTCTTTATCTGCAAAGACTGAGCCTGGGAGAATGGTCAGACCACAGTAAAGTCCAGACCAGATGATGGAGGTTGATAGTGGTTAAGAGAGGAAGATATTATCAGGAGGGGGAGTGTGGAATTGCAGCCTTCCACTGGCTTAGGTGTGGAGAATAAAACGTTACACTCGGCTGCTATCCCCTGGATGAAGCCCTGAGTCATCCAGTCTTCTACTCCTAGTCATTTCCTTTCCATCTTTTCAGTCACTGTTCTTCCCCATTTGCTTAAACTCTCTTGGCATTCTTTCACTCAGCCACACCCCAGCAGGCAGAGATTAATTGAATTCCATTTAGTTTAATAAATCTTTGTTAACTGCTACTGCAAGGAATTTGGCTAGGTGTGGTAGACGTTCAAAGATAATGAAGGCATTGATTTTACCTTTGAGGAGCTCACGATTTGGAATGAAGTTAAAACAGGGTATACATTACTACCACACAAGGATAGGAGTACGAGATAGCCTACGTTTGCTCTGGAGTCAGAGGAAAAGTAAGCTGCAGCAGGAAAGCACAAGATCGGGAGTGAAAACACCTGGATTCATGTAATAAAAGTTACTTCTGTTTGCTATGAGGCTTAAGGGATTGAAAATGTATAAGATAAGTATTTTGTAAAGGTAAAATGCTATACACATGTAAGTTATTACCTGATTAGAGGATCAGTAAAGACATGAGAGAATAGATGAAATCTGAATTGAGCCCCAAAGGATGGGTAGAACTTTCACAGGTAGAGGATGTTGAAATGAAATTTTTAGACAGAGGGAATAGCATGAGGAAAAAACATACCATGGCTGTAAAGTTTAGGGGAATGTCTGGGAAAAATTAACAGTTTAGTTAACCACAGGCCATATTTATGTGGCAAAGAAGTAGATGAGAAACATAACAAGGAAGATTATGCCATATTTTGGAGGAACTTGAAATCAAGGCCGGGAGGAACAAGAAGAGGAGGAGAAGGGAGAGGAGTTGTTCGTGAACATTATCATTGACATGAGGAGTCATTGAAGATTTTGAAAGCTAGGACAGGATATGATTGGAGCTGTACTTCAGACAGATTAATCAAGCAGTGTGGAAAGGTTAGATTTGAGTGGAATGAGGAGATAATAAGGGACATTTTTTAATTCCAAATTTTGTCAGGTGAAAAGAATTAATGACCAAGGCCATAATTATGATTGTGGGAATGGGAATGAGGATAAGTTAGGGGACATTTGCCATCTGATTGGATGTAGGGGTCAAGACAGTAGTAAGGTGAGAAAGTGAGTCAGATGCAGCCTGACTGTCTAAGTGACTGAAACGATGCGGATGCCATTTATTCGTTCAACAACCAAATTTCGAGTCTTTACTGTGTACCAGGTACTTTAGCAGGGGGTGGTGATGGATTTAGTTTAGGATATAAGCTGAAGGGGCCAACAGGACATTGAAATACAGAAACAAGGAAAGTAGCTAGAAATATGACTCTGGACTCCAGAGGAAAGATAAAAAATAATTTTAGAAATTTAGACACAATGGGTTTCTACTTAATAATCAAGGTAATAAAATATCTGGTTGAGCTGGCTGAGTGATGAAATCCAAGCTACCTAAGTCAGGGTCTCAGGAAATAGGTAGTCATAGTAGCAAAAGTGACTTCGTTAATTAAATAATTTCAAGAGTAATATATACTTGTGGTATTAATAGTAATTCTCATAATTCTAAAGTATATAAAGTAAGCATGGAAAATTTTCTTTATTTTCCCTTCTCCACTTGATTTAATATTAACCAAGGAAAAACTGAACAAGCATTCATTTTAATTTGTGTTGCTTTTCATAAGACTTTCATGGCATTTATTTTTCTGTGGATAATAGGAAATATATTTTTTGCAAGTAAACTTATGTTCTCCTAGCCTTCTGATGTGTAGAGAGAAGAAAAAGATGGCAAAACCTTGGAAGGGAGATCCAGGCTCTGGTCACTGTGGATAAGGCCAGTCAAATTTTATAATTTGCCCAACATTTTTCAATGAATACGTATATTTAAAAATGTATCTGTCAGGCTGGCACGATTACTCTTAGTCATTTTTTGCAATTCATAAAATTTTACCTGTCATTGATTTGGCTGTAAACCTCAAAGGTTACATCCATTATTGCTTGAGAGTGAATATCCCAATCTCTTCATCTGGGAGACCCCTGACATGTCTCCCTGAGCTTGAGATGCAGAGCTTGAGGAGAAAGACATTCCACATGGTGAGTTTTTCCTCTGTCCCTGCGCAAAAGGAAGAAAGGAGGCCTGTTTATGTCCTTCGAATAGTCAAATTATCATAAATATACTTACATCCCATGCACAAGTCAGGCTTCTGGCAAACTCAGTCATTCAAAACAGAGCCTCGCTCTCAGAAGTAAAAAAAAAAACAAAAAACAAAAAACTACCAACTTAGAACAAAAAACTAAACCCAATACCTGAGACTCTCATGAAATACACACATTTTACTTCATGGTCTAGTATTCTATAAATTTAATTAAAATCACATATAAATTAGATTTAAATTTTGGGATTACATTTCCCCCCCCTCTAGTTTGATATCAAATTCAGTTGTTGGAGCTGTGGGTAAAAGAGGGTGTGACTGGTTTATCTGAAATTGATTCGCTGAACAGTGACAACATACAGTCAAGAGGGGTCCGAAAAATTTCCAACAAGCTCTGAGAACATTTATTTGGTGATGGGGCAAGTGCTACTATTTACTGTAGAATTCATTTTATGCATTTATTCATTCCTTTATTTATTCAATGAATTAATTCATCAAAGGCATTTGATAATATCGAGTCATTATATTAAGACTTATATTCAGTATATAAGAATAGGTACAGCACAATAGATTATTGAAAGCTTTTCATAGGAAATGGTAAGATATTGTTGAAAGGTTTTGCTACTAAAAGGGTAAGCATCAAATATTTTGTAAAATTTATTTATATGAAATTCTTAGTTCTCCATTAATGCAAAATAAGTGAGTCAATACTATAATATGCATTTGATTATAATCCTTTAATTCTGAGATAATAAGCTCTTATAAATCGAAGATAAAAATCTCTTATAAGAAGACGCTAGGTAAAAGCTCTTGCACGAGTGTGTGATTAACTGAGGTTCCTCTCTCCTTTTTCTCCTCCTCTCCTGGCCTGAGCAGCATGACTGAGGGGCTAGGCCAGTTGACAGACGGAGTGTCTGGCCTGGACGATTTCACGCAGACGCATGAATACCATGTGTGGCCCGGCTACGACTACGTGGGCTGGCGGAACGAGAGTGCCACCAATGGCTACATCGAGATCATGTTTGAATTTGACCGCATCAGGAATTTCACTACCATGAAGGTCAGTGGAATCAGGTGTGGTGGAACTTTTCCAAGGCGCTCAAATCATAGCACGGTAGAGAAAAGGCACGCTAGCAAGAATCGTGATGCCAGCAAATACATCCAAATACATATTCTGCTACTACCTAGCTACACGCATCGCATAGGTCGCTTCATCTCTAAGGGCTTGTTTTGTTTTTCCATTTGTGAATGAGGTTAGAATAGGTCAGTTGGGTTCTCAATTTTTTTTTTTTTTTTGTCCCAACACCAGAGCTGACATATCCGTTAGGCACAGTAGGCACAGTGTCCAGGGCCCACAATACTTTTAAGGCCCATGAAAATGTTTTAATTTCTTTTTAATGTCAGAAGAAAAAATATATATATAAAATATGGAGGAAGTGTCCCTTTAGGCAAAAGTCATTATATGGCCCTGCCCAACACTCCCAGGAATGTGACAGTCTTATCAGTATGAGTGGCTCATTGCAAGTCTGATTCTCAATGGAGGAGGAAGTTCAGCCATCCCCCACCTCTAGAGTGTGTCTTTCACCCTCCACTGCACTGAGAAATCATAATAGAAAACTCCATACTCTTCTGTGCCCAGAGTTTCTTGTTTTCTGTTACCACATGTCTCTTGTCATTTATCCATGTATGTGTCTGATTCTCTTACTAGACCTCAAGCTTCTCCCAGGTAGTGACTCGGCTTTCTGATCTCTGTATCCTAGTGTCTGGCACTTGATATATGCTAGTTTAATAAATGTTTGTGAAGCAACAAATGATATCCTTGACTGCCTACACTAACCATTCCTAGTCATAGATATCTCTATCACCTTGGGTAGAAAGAGGAGGAGATATGTTAGACAGGAATAAGACATTGGTAAATTGTATTTTCTTAGCTATAAACAGAAACTTGAAGAAGAGTCTGGGGCCAGGCAGGCCCCAGTTACTCCTGGCTGGACCAATTTCAGGATTCTAGACCTCAAGCTCAGGGTATCAGTTCTGTCTTCTTTATAGTATCTCAGTGACTCCATTCAGTCCAAGGAGTTAGCAGGGGCTGGGGTGTAGGGTTAACCCAAGTCTGCTATAAGGCCTAAAATGATTTTTTGGTGGGTGGGGGGAAGCTAAATTACAAAAACCCAAAGTCTATATTAAAATACAAACCCTTTACCTGGGGGAGAGTAAAATATTAAAAAATTAATATCTTTATGCAATAACACAAGTTATTTTATTGCCTTATTATCACAGGGCAGTGAGGAGGGAAGAGGTGAATTTTACTGAAGGGTGTGGTGGAGGCCGGGAGGCTTGGGAAAGGTCTAGAGGCTGGGCCTGTGATGGACCATGGTAAATGCAGACACCCGAGAAGATCTGGGGTCTGGAACTTAAGGCCTGATTTTCATTCTCTCTGTAGCAGGCCTGCACAGGAGAGCCCAGCCTTAACGTCAGGGTGAGGACATCTCTCTTAATAAAATGGGTTTTGTAGTACCTGGCTCAAACAATTATTTTCCTTTTCCCTTTCTTGATCTCAAGTCTTTTTCTGAGAGAAAGGAATGGAGGGGAAGAAAAGTCCATACAAAAAGTGACCAGATTGGATGCTAAACCTGAATTCTAGGCTTGTGGAAAACTAGGATGTAAGGGCGAAACAGAAAAGTCTTTTGCTGGCTGTAACAAGGAGGCCCCAGGAGCTTAAGCGGTTCGCATATAACTCTTACTGGTTTATGAAGGAGCATGAAAGGAGTGTCGTGTAAGCCCCAGGAAAGAGAGTGGGCCAGTGAATTTGAGCCCATGCATGGAGCCCTGTTTATCTGTTCTTTAGCCCTGTTAATAGTTGGGTGCAAAATATCAGTGGCCAAAATATTGGAGACTCTGCCTCTGTTTGCACTCAGGCCTTGTTTCAATGTTTGTTTCCTAAATTCATCCATTCTTTTATCTATCTGTGTTACTAATTTATCAACAGCATTTGGTGCTATGCAAGATTCTGGGTATAAGCCTATGAATAAGAAAAGGTGCCTACTTTGGGACAATTTGCAATTCAGTGGGGAAGGTACTGTTTATTTGCAAAAGGGGGTGTGTAGGATGATGTGAGACACAGAATAAGGAAATCCGTGTTATCATTAAGGGTTTTTTGTAAATCAAAATTTGTTATTCTTTACACAAACTGGGAATCAAAAAGAAATGCATGTCTATTATATTATTCCCAGATGTTAATGTTCTAATGTTTCCTGATTGGATTAATAGCTATGAGTTAAATGAACAAACATTTAAGATGAGAACAGAAGGATCAACACATGCTCAGTCTGCTAATTTATTGTTCAAGGGTGGCTCTTTGGCAATTGTAAAACGTAAGTGTGTGTAACACATTCTTCACAGGTTTTTGGGGGAGGATATCCATAGTAACAAAAATATGCTTTATGAGAAAATTTATTTGTATTTCTGAACCGTGTGTATATGTAACTGTGAGCATGTATATAAATTCACGATTATATACCTTTGGGAGAATTTCTAGTGCCGCAAACAATGAAATGTATTCTAAATTCCCCATAAAGTAATACTATGTAATCAATAGACTTCAATTTTCCTAATTCCTCAGCAGCTCCTGTTTAACTAGTTTATCACAGGTTAAAATCTTTCAAAAGCATATTCTGCAATGAAAAGGTACCAGAAACTTCTAAGGAGCTTACTGATGGCCAGTCTTCTCAAGGCCAAACAAGTCTCTAGCATATTTTAATTTTTATGAGACAAATAGAAAGTAAAGAATGACTTTCAGAGCACCAGTGTCTTCCAGAGAGTAGTCTTTACTTCTGAAGCAAATTACTCTTCATTTTCCTCCACTGAAGTATAGTTAGAATACGCCATTACGATATGCTAATGCATTTAAAAACTGTGTTGTATTTATTAAATAAATATGTCAATTCACATGGGAATGAAATCCTATGCTATTTATTTGCATTCTAGGAGAATTCCCAAAACATCTGTGGGAGAGATTATTACCTTCCCCACAGGATACTTATTCAATGCTTTGCAGATTTCAAAACATCTGAAAAATCTATTGAAACTGTACATAGTCTTTCTTCGATTTTTTTCTTAGCCTTGTTCCATTGACTTGTGCTCAATAAACTGGAACAGTTAATTCATCCCACGGAAGATATTAACAACACATGTTTTCATCATTAAGACATTTGCAGGAAAAGCCAAATGGAAAAGTTAACATGTTTTGCTCCATTTCTGTGTGGCATAATATGTGGAAAGAGCACTGGACTAGGAGTCCAGGGTTCTAGACCCAGTTCCATTGTTGACTGACCATAGGCCAACTCAAACCTCTGATCACCAGTACCTCATTAGTAAATAGAGAGTTGGACTAGATGAATTTTACAATCTCTTGTTCCTCTAATATTCTATTTTTAGAGTATCTCTGCTTTATTTCTTTAGTCATTAAAATTCTATAATCAGTGTTGTTGCATTTTCAGCTAAAAACAAGCTCTGAATGGTAGTCCTATATGGACTATCCAGAAACCAGTGGAGAGGGGGGAAACAGGTAAAGAGTTTCAACTCAAAGCCTAAGCAATACAGTAAAACAGAAACAGGAAATACATTCCTAGAACAACAATGATGTTTTTCCAACCTATGAAATCTTTAAATTCAGAGGATGGCGGCCAGCAAAGCTCCATTTCCCACGTGGGACTGAGCCAGAGGAAATGTTACTGAACGATCACTTGAGTTGGTTACAAATACGCACATTCTATTTTTGAGAGTTATTAAACACAGCAAGGTACTACAGAGGAATTTTGTTCCTGATGACCCTCAAAAGCCTTGCAAATATCCTGGTAAAACGGTCATGGCATTAAGCAAGAGGATGCATGTAAATTTCCAACAGAATTTCTTTCCTCATGTCAGAAATATCTATGCAGAAGATCTGATGGCTTCATCAGAATGACTTTACCGCAACTGAATTTAATTAAAAGAGATGATTAAGTCTGTGTCTCTGGTTGAAAAAGGCTAATACATGGCACTCGAGATCGCTACGAAGGAAAGATAAAACTGTTTTGGGTATATATTATTTCAGGTTTTTCACCAAACCCTGTTGAAAAGAAATGGAATGGCCCTGAAATGTACTTAGAAAGAAGGGGGATGGCAGTTTTCTTCTTACCTCAGTTCAGAACAGCTTGAATCTGAGTAGTCCACACTGCTGTTGAAAGGGTCATAGATTAACACATTAACTGCCATGCAAAAAAGCCAAAAACTTTTCCTTGGGGCCACAGTGTTTTATTACAAAAATAGAATAAAAACTTCGAGTGTCATTTAAAGGTAAACATAAATAGAAAAATGAAATTTATTGGCTTCTATTCATTTAATCCATGTTTTTTAGAATTAAATTTTCAATATTAATTGTAACAATAAGAACATCAACAAGTGAGGTTTTATATATGCTTCACGGGGCCCTGGGGTCAAAACTAGAGTGAGTTAAATACAACTCTCACGGCAGTTAAGATGTTAAAGAGAGTTCAGTGCAAGGAAGGACCTGAAAGGATGCTGGTCCAGCCTTCATCTAACAGATAAGAAAACTGTTGTCCAGCAACATGAAATGAGGTGGCCAGGGGCAGACAGGGCATGGAGGTGACTAAAGTTGCAGCCTGTGTTTTATACGGCCTGATCAACATATCACTGCCGCTGTGAAGTTTCTAGAAGGGAAAACGCAGAAGACTGCAGGACGCCACCTGTTCGCCAAGGGTGGCTTAGGGAAACAGGCAAGTCTGGAATCTTGCTGAATTGGCTGGCACTGTGTCCCCATGCAACTCAGCAGTGCCAGTCCGTCACTCACATCCCTCTTCCTCTGCCAGGTCCACTGCAACAACATGTTTGCCAAAGGCGTGAAGATCTTTAAGGAGGTCCAGTGCTACTTCCGCTCTGACGCCAACGAGTGGGAGCCTAATGGTGTTTCCTTCCCCCTTGTCCTGGATGACGTCAACCCAAGTGCTCGGTTTGTCACGGTGCCCCTTCACCACCGAATGGCCAGTGCCATCAAGTGTCAATACCACTTCGCTGACACCTGGATGATGTTCAGTGAGATCACCTTCCAGTCAGGTGGGGAACTCAGGGGCCCTTGGGGAAGTGGGAGCAGTGTGATGAAGGAGGAAGGCCATGCCCAGAACTTCTCATTGGCGGGTCTCCCAGAGATGTAGGGTTGTACAGGTGGCCTCTCGTTGGTGGAGAGAAGGAATCCTTTGTGTGACTAGTTTCAGCTGTGGAGGGATGGGGCTGAGAATAGAAGTGAACAGAGTATTTACTTGAGTCTTGAATAGTAAAACATTTTTGAAAGGAGAGTACAATGTGTTAAAAACTTTATATAATTAAGGCAGTTAACACATGTGCTGTTAAGGGGAAGCATATGTAAGCATTATTAAAATACTTAAATGAAGATGTCTAAATATACACAAAAGTAAAGAGAACAATAAGCCTCCAGCCATCACTCAGCCTTACTAACCATTGATATTTTGCCATACTTGTTTCACCTATTCCCTTTCTTTTTGCTGTAGTATTTTAAAGCAAATATGAGATATTATTTGATTTCATGACTAAAATTTTCAGAATGCATCTAAGAAAATAGCATCATTTTTGTAAGCATGATACCATTATAACATCTAATGACACTTATTATTAAATAATTCCTTAATATCACCCAATAGCCTGTCCATATTCAAGTATCCCTGATTGTCTAATTATGATTTACTACAGTTAGCTTGATCCAATCAGGATCCAAATAAGGCCCTTTCAGTGTATTCCTTTGTTCTATTTCCTCAATATCTCTTTTAATCTAAAACAGCTCCTTCCTTTGTTTTTAAAATTTGATTCTGGTTTAGCTGACTTCTTTCTATGGTTTCAGATTACTCAGGCTTCTGTCCTCTGTCATTGCTGACTGGAGGTTACATCTATAGGTTAAATTGACTCAAGTTCAATATTTATTTTTGTCAAGAATTCTTCATAGATAGTGTTGTATACTTTATGTTGAACCTTGTCATGGGGACGTCACCTTGGATCCTCTCACTTTTAGTGGCACTGAGATGGATTTCTGGTTTTAGGAAAGTTCCACATGTTTTCCATGGACTTTTACCTGAGGTTCTACCTTCCATTGACAATCATTGTTTGAATTCGTTTATTTTCTAAAGGGTTGCTAAATGGTGGTTTTCTAATTCTTTTATTTCTCCTTCATTTCTTGGCTGAATTTCCTCTGAATAGAACTATTCTTCAGGCAGTTGCTTACTCTGAAATGCAGTTCATGTCAGAAGAGCCAATGGAAAGCTCCTGACTAACTTTTTCCCTTTAACTATCAATTTTAAATGACAATTTTTTTCCCTTTACATGACTAATTTTTCCCTTTAATTATCAATTCTCAGAGTAATGAACTGATGCCTTGACGCCCTAGCAACCTTCAGTGATGTCTAATGAGTTTTGTTTTTTATGCTTGGTGGGTTTTTTGGTATCATTATGCATTCAATGCTTTTTACGAATTCAATGTTCTATTGCAGTTATTCTTCTTTTTGATACTCAAGTTGTCCTATCTTTGACCAGAGTCTACATCTTTAAATTGCCTCTTTGTTCTTTGAATCTAACCCTCTAAGTCTTTGGTAACTTTCTTGTTTTCTGAAAGAAAATGATATTCCAAACTAATCTTGGGCATTTACTGGCCCAAACATGGAATCAACTATTTCTTTAAGAAATCTTGATTTCTTTTACTGGGAAATGGTATTTAGATATCACAAATTGGGCAACAGGAATGCTCATTGTTATTGGGTTGTCATCATTTCTTGGATTTTTCAGTGGAAAAAGCAAAGAAATGTGTATACTTAAAAAGGAAAAATAAATCACGAATTTATATTGTTACTTCTAATTCAAATTAAAGATAATGAGGTTTTTACTTAAATTTGATTTCATACTTGGATTTCTTTTTTTAATGCTAGATATCATGTTCCCTGACAACGTTAACAGCATTTGCTTCATCATGCTGTTAAAAATAACAATACTGATATTAGTAGTAGTAACATTACTATCGAATGAGCTTTAAGATTTCTTTGCAATTCTCTTTTCTTTGTCCTGAGAATATATCCTACTAAGAATGTGCAATTAAAATATTGTGTTCTAATATCAGTTGGAATAACAGTAGGATAATTCTTTTCTCTGTATATATCAAAGGATTCCTTCTATTCATACCATTAAGTTTTAGCTGGGGAGATGAGACCTATATAATGATT
Source organism: Avahi laniger (assembly GCA_963575035.1). Classification (NCBI taxonomy): domain Eukaryota; kingdom Metazoa; phylum Chordata; class Mammalia; order Primates; family Indriidae; genus Avahi; species Avahi laniger. The sequence goes on along the minus strand of CAUYSK010064850.1, from coordinate 13,786 downwards.
TAAAAAAAAATGTTCAAAGCAGTACCAACAATAAGTTTGCAGGAGGAAAGGGGCACTAGAGTGGGTTTGTCATGGATAACATACAAGGGGACTTATACTGGGCCTAGAAAAAAAGTTCAGGAGTAAATAACATGAGAGAAGAAGAGAGACTGACTTAAAAATAAACAAGAAGACCCTATCCTTTCTGATTTGATGTTCAAAAGAAGAAAATTTCAGGACGGTCTGCTGATTAAGATACAGTGACAGGAAAATAGAGCATATTTTTAGAAAATCAGTTTTGGTGCCTAAATGCCTTCTGTGCTAATGATTTAAGCTAGGAGTAAATAGTTTTACATAAGTATATAAAGTATTTTTATGTATCTATTTTATTATTTTATATAAGTATCTAATGAGAACAGAAATCAAGATGCTCAAAAGCAGTGCCACTTACACTGTGTAAACTGGAAGACAAACAGATTTCCATCTTATAGCTATGGATGTGGTTTTTGACTCCTTGGGTCTCTTGAGATTTAAGTCTAATATTTTGACATATTAATATTCATTGGAGCCTAAGGACCCAATTCAGAAAGTTCATGTAGGTGCCAAACACCTTCCTATTTGTATAATAATGTTAAGAAGAAGAAAAATTAGGATTTTTGGAAGAAATGTCTCTTAGAAGGGAAATCCATATTCTAATTCTTGATCTTGATTAGACAAATCAGAGGGAAAAATTAGTCACCAACATAAACTGACAAATACAGTTTTGGGGTTTAGCTTCAGAAACTGCAACGTCATAGCAAAGGACACCCCAATGTCAATAATCTATCTATGAAGATGAAGCCTTAATTTATAAATTCAAGGGCTAGGCCAGTGAGGCATAGTGGAAACCTTTTTTTAAAACAATTTCATTTCCCTGAAGTAAAGAGCACCTTAGCATTATCTGTCCCACACTCACTTACCCACTGTATCCTCTCTACATTTTGCTGACTCCAGGTTGGCTTCCTTTGCTTTATGGTAATGTATGGTCACAGACCCTGGAACCACTGTTTCTTAAACTTTTTGTACTGTGACCCCTAGTATGTAATATTTGAAGCAAAAATTTGCAAGAAAAAAGTTGCCCTTACTATAACATATAGATGAATGGTGAGATTTTAATTTAATATATTTATAATTTTATTTTCTAAAAAGGCTGGTGGCAACCCACTAAATTGAGTTGACAATGTGCTAGGTCACCACCTGCCTTCAGGAAAACCTCTAGCTACTTGTCTTCTCCCCAGCTCTGATTCACCCTTGTTTTGTAACAGATGCTGCCATGTACAACAACTCTGGAGCCCTGCCCACCTCTCCTATGGCACCTACAACCTATGGTATGTGTGATTCCTAATTACAAAAATTAAGTTGAAGGGACCTCCTGGAGGATGAAGAAGGGTGATTTGCAAAGGCTGGACTATCTGTGTGGGAGGCTTGACACCAGGTGGCTTTGGATGAAGAGTAGCCCTGGAAAGGCAGGACAGTCCACCTCAAAGTTAAGGTCTCAAATTCACTCTCTTCACTACTGATTCACATGATTCTTCAGCTGAGGCAGAGTCTGGAGTTGTCCCAATTGCTCCGTGAAAGTTTGGGAAACTTGGAGCAGAAACAGGGAAAGGTACATTCCTAGGTGAGACTCACAATGGGGATCTCAATGAATGGGTGGAAGTCTATGAAACAAAATGTCAGTCTCTTTAATTGGAGATAAATATGCAAAAGTGCATTTATTGCTTCAGAGAGTCACTGGCCATACCAGCCAGCAATCTGGGAAACGTGTGACTGTCTCCAAAGAGCACTCTCAGCTACCTTGGCATGTCTCGAAGAATGTAGAGAGTGAAACTAGTTCCTCATCTGTTTTACATGAGGTGTGATTAGGAGACCCAGGCCATGCTAATACAGGGACAAAATTTGGAGAAGAATGGAAAAACTCTCCATTATCTAGTCTGAGACATGTGAGAGGGGAGGCTACTATCCCATGGAGGAGGATTGGAGAATATAACAAAATATAAATAATAAAACAGTAGCAAGGGCAAGAATAAGCAGAAGTATTAAGGTAGCATCTTCTGGAATTATCCTCCAGGAACAGGATCTACCTCCAGTCCAGTCCCTCATGCTTTCTCTTGCCCCATGAGATGATTATATTCTCCGCTTTCTCTTCCTGGTCACAGACCCAATGCTTAAAGTCGATGACAGCAATACTCGGATCCTGATTGGCTGCTTGGTGGCCATCATCTTCATCCTCCTGGCCATCATTGTCATCATCCTCTGGAGGCAGTTCTGGCAGAAAATGCTGGAGAAGGTGAGGAGGTGCCAGATGGGCATGACTCAAGAAGCTGCTCTGTCCTTTCCTGAGCCACTAATGCCCCAGGAATGAAAGGCAAATTACAAGAATTTATAAAGGGTTAGAGTTAACAGGGACTACCAAGAAGCATAGGAATGGGAGAGATTGTTGTTGAAAGGAGTCAGAAAAGAATTAGCTAACACTATTACCTCATTTTTAGAATGGAGACATTAGAACCTTCCTAGAACACTCAGAAAACTCTCCCTAATACACTGAATCTCAAGTCAGATGTTTTCCTTAAAAAATTCTGATTCATTGGGTTTGGAGTGGAGTGCAAGCATCTGTATTTTTTAAAAAATTTAACAGTGATTTTGATACATATCCAAGGTTGAAAATCACTCTCCTAAATGTCTAGCTAAAATTTATTTAAATGCTTTTAAAGTTCCTTCTCTTCTTTTTCTGTTTGTTTGTTTCTTTGTTTTTGGGGCGTGTGTGTGTGCGTGTGTGTGTGTGTTTAGAAAAACATCCAGCCTCATTAATATCCAAGCCAAGTTTCTCACAGTTCTATTCATTTTTCTGTGAACTTGAAGGTTACAATTACATATCCCTCTGAGTTCTTCCTGAGACTCTTTCTGTCTAAGCCAAATGATCTGAATAACTTTTATTACATTTATCTAACACTTTATACTCTACAAAGACTTTTTTCTCATGTATTTTATTTGAAACTCATCGAGTAATAATGAGATGGGCGTAGTTATATTGAGCTATTTTTCTGATGAGAAACTGTGATGTGCTCAAGGTCATACAACTAGTATTCAATCTTCTATGTTCTTTCCAATTGTTAATATTGAAATATGCTGATTTCTTTCTTCTAAAATACATATATTCCATCAAAGATGGAGTAGCTGTGACTTTTCTTGGTTTCTTGGACCAGATAGTTACTCCCTGGGAACTGCTGCTAAGTGTCTGATTCTCATGGAGTCGACTGATGAGTGTTTCTGCCTTTGGTCATGGACACCTTCTGCCTTTGATCGTGGTCAATGAGTTCTACCCAATAGACATGGACTGTGAGAGGTCACAGGAACTCTGAGCTGTAAGCCTTTGAGCTGCCTATTGAGGACAGAGAACAGGAGGAAAGATATAGCCTAATTGATCTCTGTGTTTATGGGTGGTGTCTCAGAGGAGGCTGATGCCTATATAGAGTATATTACAGAGGAGGGGAAGGACACTGTGAGAATGGGCTTGAATCTCCAGAACTCTTTGGTTTAGGACAGGAGAAAGGGGGCTCAAATCAGAGAAGTGAAGGGAGTCACCCAGATGAGTAGCCCACGGTTCCTTCTGACCTGTTCCACATTCAGGTCCCTGAGATGGTCATTTTAAGGTTGTTGGGCAGGAATATTTCACAGAAGGTAGAATCTCCTTGTTTCCCGCAAGGACCTCTACCATCGGTCTGAAAACACTTACCTGGATTAAAGCTTTCAATTCATAAATAGTGGCTAGAACTAAAAGGCAGAATCCACAGACTCACCTATTGGCATGAATATGTTTCGAGGCATCAATGGGGGGATGTCAGAACCTGTCCTCGTTTAGACTGCTGGGACACAGTGGTGTTTAGGTGAGGCACTCCAGGGTGGTCGGGGAAGCTAGTGGGCTGAAGGTTCATTGGATAGCTTAAAGTGGATGTGTGTCCTTCTGGAATAGTCTTTTAGGACCACATTTTAGCTGAGGGAGAAGGGTCTGTGTCCTCTATCAGCTTTTTGTCTTTTTTTGAGCCAGGGTTTACCACGATTCTTTGGGTCTTCCTTCTGAGGTTTATTGGAATATCTTCATGTCAGACTGGAGACTCTCCAGGCAAAAGGGAGGGCAGAAATTTTGCCCTTGAGTATTTAACTTGGTCCTTCAAGAAACTCATTCTAGCCTTTTATATCCTGAGTAAGAGCGCTCAAGGTGCTCTGGAATGACACTCAGGATTTCTTCCTGGGGACATAATTTTATGTGGAAAATCTTTAAGCACACATATATTCTAAGAACATTACTTAATGTAGTTTTAGGCTGTAGCATTATTTGTAGGATACTTTTGATGGTATCCTTAACACTCACTCTTTGAGAGATTAAACCCATGTTTATTGAGTATCTACTATGTGCTGTACTGCACGCTCAGTACTGGGGATATCACAGCCACAAAGGACCTTTCGGTCTAGTGGAAAAGCCCAAAACTAAGTTTCTCCATTGAACACCCACATTGTTTGTTAAAGTGGAGAATTTTACATGTTTAAATCTAAATGCTCACATACATTTAGATGCTGGCACTGACCTCTTGATGGAGCAGGCAGATTGTATTCAATCAGATGCCACAACATTTAGTTGTTTTGTTGTTCCTCTTGCTGTCTTTGGTGTAATTCATTTTGGTATCCCCAGACACCTAGGGATTTCCTATCCCATTTTGTAGCCGTTTTATTTTTGGTTAGTAAAAATGTGAGGTCGGGGGTATTATCATATCTTACCTACAATGCCAGGATGCTCAGACGGACTATTGATTCATCACATTACAGCACATTTGTTGAGTTAATGAGCATCTTAATTTATGTCTACATAAAGTCAAAGCAGTTAAAGGGTAAGTCAGCAAAACCTATTATTAAATAGAACATAGGAAACTCTGTAAGATCAAGATCTTTGGCTACTGATAGGTTCTTACAGCATCATGTAAATCATGCTTATAAGTACTTCAAGTACTTCGGAATGTTAATGTGTGTGGGCAGCACAGAAATTAGGCGGTCAAATTCTGTCTTGAAGAAATGAAGGATTATTCTAAATTACTCTAAGTTCCTACATCACAGGCATTTGTGGAACCAGACTGCATCCCTGTGACTTGCTGTGTTTCTGGGTTTTAAGAGTAGTAAAGGGTTATTTCGTCTGAGTGGAAGAGCCAGGTTTAGGATGGGGAGGAAGTGATGGTCCCCTTCGTGCCAACGTGCTGTTCTACCCGATCTTCTCTTCCAGGCCTCCCGGAGGATGTTGGATGACGAAATGACGGTCAGCCTTTCCCTGCCAAGTGATTCCAGCATGTTCAACAATAACCGCTCCTCATCGCCGAGCGAACAGGAGTCCAACTCCACTTACGATCGTATCTTTCCCCTTCGCCCTGACTACCAGGAGCCATCCAGGCTCATACGAAAACTCCCAGAATTTGCTCCAGGGGAGGAGGAGTCAGGTGCGGATGACGTGGCAGGCAGGGGGGTGCGGGAGAAGCCTTGCCAGCCATCGGGTAGGGGTCACACTCCTGCTCCTGGTTAACCACATCTGTTTTCAGCTTATGCTGATCTCCAGAGAAGTCCACACTCTCTTTCTGGATTTGGTCTGCTGCTGCTAGCCTCGTTCGGGCACCTCTCCTTTGCTAGGGAACGTAAGATGTTTGGAGTGACTCGCATGTCAGAAGAGGAAATTTAAGAAAAAGTCTTTACTAAGGGTGACAATAACGAAAGAACCTGAACAATCCAATTAATCTAACCTCATTTTACATGTGAGAAAAGGGAGGAGACCTAGCTACGGTACTCACCCAGCACCGAACTTCATGAGGGCTAAATTCAGGATAGAATTTCACCTGGAGAAAAAATAAATAAATAAATGAATGAAGCTAATGGCATTCTAAAATTTCCAGTTTTGTAGCCATCTAGAGAACTGAGTTATCTTATTTTGGTTAGTTTCTCTTTGGTAAATATTGATTAGGATAATATAAAATTTTATCATGAAAGTAAATGTTTCTTGCCATTTCTTAATAAAAGCATTGAGGTAAAACAGTACAACAGGTGAAATAGTGTCAATTGATTCAAATACCAATGTCTTTTTTTAAAATGCTGCAGAGTGACATCAGAAGGGAAGCTGGGGTCATCTCTGAACGCCTGAGCAGCTTTTCTGTAAAAGGTCTTCAATTTAACAATGACCCAAGTCAGAAGAAGAGGACCTGTGTTCAGGAGAGAGGAGCATGGCTTGAGCTGGATGCAGAAGCCAGGCAGGACTTAATATGACAATATAAGGTTTTTAAGGAAGGGTTTTTTTGTGTTGTTTTTTTTTTTGAGGAAAGGAAACTAACATCTATTTTATCACTCAACAAATAGAAAACATTGCGAGAGCACATTAAACTGAGAAAAAGAAAGAATAAAGAATATAAACTAACTTATTTCCTAGACTGAACTGAAGTAATTTATCTATTTTCTGAGGGCTAAAACATCCCGCGTCTCATATTTTAACATTTAAGATTTAAGTCAAGACGCATTTTAAACTAGATCATATAAATTTAATCCGAAAGTTTTAAATCCCTAAGATAGGGATTTAAATCAATGACAGTATCTTAAAATTTCGGAAAAATGCTACCAAACCTTAAACCTTTAATATTCCCATCCTGATACACCATCAGCTTTCCTACAGCTTCACCATACAATTCCACAAGATTAGCTAAGGAAGTTGTTAATAGTCATGTATTATGAGGAGAAGAATGAGAGATAAAATGGTCTGAAGGTCACAAGAGAGCCTCTAGAGGAAGCAAAACCATTCTACAAGTAAGTGAAACGAAGTAGGTCAGGCTGTCGTGGGGCGCGTTCCAGCCCTCCTCTCAGATTCTCATCCTTGAAGAGTTCTCCAAAGATGCCCCCTGGTACGAGACTGGCTGTCCTTGTCTTCCCAGGCTGCAGTGGCATTGTGAAGCCAGTCCAGCCCAGCGGCCCTGAGGGGGTGCCCCACTATGCAGAGGCCGACATAGTGAACCTCCAAGGAGTGACAGGCGGCAACACCTACTCAGTGCCCGCCGTCACCATGGACCTGCTGTCAGGGAAAGATGTGGCTGTGGAGGAATTCCCCAGGAAACTCCTAACTTTCAAGGAGAAGCTGGGAGAAGGCCAGTTTGGGGAGGTGAGTTGATCCTTTGATTGGGGTCTTGGGTCCTTGATAGCTCAAAGGAAGTGGTTGGATGAAAACGGTCAGTAGAACAAGATGTCCCTTCCAGAAGTGGATTCACAACTGAATGTCTCCTTCGCTGGTCTCTCCTTGCGTTATCCTCTGGAAGACTAGCACTGGGTCAGTCTCAACTTTGTCAAGCAGCTGTGGAGTTCCTGAGACTTCCGACTTTTATGCAGGAATTTTTAAGGCAGGCAAGCCACTAGACTTCAGATACCCTGAAAAACATTAAATGTTTTTAAAAATTTCTACAATAGGTTACAGAGGGTGGGGCCCGCAGATGTGATCATCTTTTACAAACTGTCCAGGAACACCCTGCTGCTTGATAGCCACTTTGTTTTTTCCTTTTAATGGGAGTTAAATGTAAAATGATCGAAAACAACCTCGCCCCTGCCTTTGGTCCCAGAATCAGCCACCAGGAAATGAATCACCCACTAAGATAAGGAGGAGTACTCTTCTCTGTGGCCCTCAAAGGGATACAATATTAAACTCTCACTCTTGCATCAGTCACATGAAACCTTCTGAGAACTCAAAGTAATATTTTAAGTTGTTATAGGAACTCTGCAACTCTGCTATCTAAACTTCATATATGATACTTGGTTTCATAAGAAAGGGTTATTGGTTTTCATTATAGGTCCCATGCTCTCTTCTTGGGTAGGTCTGTTGTTAGAGGAGGTAGAGAGGTCCACAGCATTTGTTCATGGTGATATATGTACTCATTCTTCCCCATGGTTGAAAACTCACACTTACTATGCTGTTACTAATACCCAGGAGTTACTTATAATGCTAAACCTCATACTAAGGGATTACCTTAGGAAATTGCCTTATGTTTTGCATGATCCAATAACCAACAAATCAAAGTTCAAACATTTATACTAAATAACATTTTATAGTGGGCTATGCTGTAACAAAATGTTATGTTATTAATTTATTCATTCACTTATTCAATGTTCCAATCAATGTCTATTTCTTTTATAAGGCAGGCACGTATTGTATTAGCTGGGTACTTTATCATTGCTTTTAGTTTTATCAATTATTTGAATCAGAGATATGTTGTACGTATCTTCTTATCAGTCTTTTGGTTATTTTGCCTCAGTCGTGAGAGTTAGTTTATCTCCAGGAAATGCCCAGCAAGAGTACTGAGACATCTTCAGGAGAAATGATGATGCTGAGACTAGATGACTTTTGTCTAGGTTCATCTCTGTGAAGTGGAGGGAATGGAAAAGTTCAAAGACAAAGATTTTGCCCTAGATGTCAGTGCCAACCAGCCTGTCCTGGTGGCCGTGAAAATGCTCCGAGCAGATGCCAACAAGAATGCCAGGTCTGTGGTCTGCATTTTGAATTTTCCTTTACGTATTTCATCTTTAGGACCAAGAATACTCCTGGATACTTCTGAGCAATTTTTTCTTTTGAGATGGAAGGTCTGTGAGCTGCCTCACATTTCCATTGTTACACTCTTTTGTTCTGATGGGGTCAGCAGTCCTCATCTTTTTCTCCATCTCTCTCAAACCAAAATGTATATTTTCCATTGTATATGCCACATATGTACTTCCTAACCCCCTTTGCACAGCACTGTATTTACCAACAGATACATAGTTGTGTACTTCTTTAATCACTGTACACAGACACACTCCCGAATGCCATTACCTCCTCTCGACAAACTTTTCACACTCACACGCATCTTTCTTGCTAAGCCTCTTCCATTCTCCTTTTTTCACGTCTCTATTTACTTTCTCATCCCCTTTTTTTCTCTTTTATGCTCCTTTTCTTCTATGGTCAGCAACCCCCAAAATGAGAAGCTACCTCTACTTGGAAAAATATCCATGGACCTCAAAGCAAAAGGATCCACAGTCTTTTAGCAGTTTTTCAAACTGGCTAATAATCCCTTGGATCCTTTATCACGTAAATGGCAGCTTCTAGCCATACTCCATTGTCTGACAGCCTTTCCATTACAGTGATGGTGAGTTAACCCTCACCCAGAGGGGCATGCTGGTTGAAAGTTGATTGCATGTGTCCCAGAGAAATCTGCACATCTGGATAACATATGCATTTTCCCATTTCTGTTGTCTTGATTTGTCTCACTGATATTCACAGTGAGAGAAAGTTTATTATTTCTATTATTCAAGTGTTTGTAAATTCCAAGAATGGTGATAGGTTTCATTAAAAGTCCTGCAACCGACAGGATGTAGAAGAGAGAAAGGTGAGGTAACAAAACTATGGAGGTTTTAGAATTTTAACTGAGAATTTCAATCTTAAGGATATGGGTATGAATGAAAAGTGACATTCTCTGGGCCCCATGGAGAAATGGAGTATTCCTCATATTAACCTTAGCACATTATTAGAGAGAGTGGCAAGGAGAAAAACAAACCACAGGCTAGGACAAAGCCTTCCTCCATTGTTTGCTATGCCTCCACCTGTGGCCACTCCTGTTTTGCAATGATGGATGGCTTTGGCTCTGGACCCTCCCAAGCCATGGAAACCCCTGGTTGGGATGAAGAAAAGATGAAAGAGGGGAGGTGTTGCACTAGGACTGCACTGATTCCAAGGGCTTCCTGTTAATATGGTATCCCTTCTAGTCCTGGCTTCCTGCAACACTCAGACTTATGACTGGTTTGCACCAACAGTTTTGGGAATGTGGGCTAGTAGCTTCACTAACCCAAATATTGCTACTTTATAACTGAAGGGTGGCTGTCACCATGTACTCAAACAATTATTAGCCTTGGCCAAGGGAGTACATTTTTTGAAATGATCCCACCTTACCACCATGGCCTTTAAACAGCTCTGTTTTGAACAGGCTGCTAAAGGTATGTTCTGACTGACTTCTGGTGCATAATGTATTAAGAAAAGCCAGTGTGAGAAAACAAAGAATTATCAGATAGACCAAGGGTGGCTGTTCCCTTTGTAAAAAGCTTCACTTTATGAATAAAGTGATTCCATGGCTTTTTAAAAAGGTAAATACCTTAGTGCACTCAAGATATGACTTTCAGTGAAAAGTCTCATTTTGCAGAGTAGTTTTTAGTAGCCTATATCTGATTTAGCAAACATTAATCACTTTCTGTATGGTAGGCATTTTTTTAGATTCTAGGGATGCAAAGGTGAATAAGTCATGGATTTTGTTCTCAAAAACATTATGGTTGAATAAGGGTCCAGCACATTCCAGGAGAAGTAGAATGAGACAGTTCCAGGAGCCAATTTCTCTGTTCTCTCACAGGTTATCCAAAGGGAAACAAGACTTGGTGTATTGGGTAGGAATAGATTTTGTTGTGTATTCTTACCCCTCTTGATTCTGATTCTGGCAACCTCTGGGCTTATCTATGTCTGTGTCCTCCGAAGGAATGATTTTCTTAAGGAGATAAAGATCATGTCCCGGCTCAAGGACCCAAACATCATCCGTCTCCTGGCTGTGTGTATCACCGACGACCCTCTCTGCATGATCACTGAGTACATGGAGAATGGAGATCTCAATCAGTTTCTTTCCCGCCATGAACCCCCAAATTCTTCCTCCAGCAACGTACCCACTGTAAGGTAAACGAGCCAGATCTTTAATTGCTTCCCCATGGTCATGAGAGCAACCTGGCATCTGAAAACGGGGAGCAGAGAGCCTTAGAGTTCATCTTTGTTCTGGGATGGTGGGGGAGGGTAGTGTGCGGGGAATAATGGAGCAGCTGCCCTTTGAGGGAATGCAGAGGGGTTCACTAAGAGTAGAGAAGGGATCTTAGGGTTTAAACTCTGGTTCGTTGATATCAACTTTAGAATGTGAGCCTTTCGTGGCTTCCTGTTTCCATAGGCTACCTTCTCTCTTCTTGTCTGTTTCCTCAGTTACACCAATCTGAAGTTTATGGCTACCCAAATTGCCTCTGGCATGAAGTACCTTTCCTCTCTTAATTTTGTCCATCGAGATCTGGCCACACGAAACTGCTTAGTGGGTAAGAACTACACCATCAAGATCGCTGACTTTGGAATGAGCAGAAACCTGTACAGTGGTGACTATTACCGGATCCAGGGCCGGGCGGTGCTCCCTATCCGCTGGATGTCTTGGGAGAGCATCTTGCTGGTGAGTCCCCAGCATTATTAAGCCCGTCCCTAGCAAGTGACATGTGGGCAGGCACACATGGCATGTGAGGACAAACCTGAGAAAGCAGGAGGCCAGCTCAAGAGACCATATTTTCTCTGACTTGAGATGATTTTCTTTGCACAATTATTGTTATTATTGTTTAATACTTGCCTATTTCGTCTAGAAAAAGTAACAAGGTCATTATAGAAAATTTAGAGGGAAAATTTAAAAGTATAGGGATTTAATAATCATTTTTTTTCCTCTCTACCCTTTTCACCTACTGATTGGCCTTAGTTTAGGGTATTAAAAACCTTACCATTTAAAGAAATGTTATCCACACAAAATATTTTTCTTCCACATTAATTTCATAAACATATTTCTCATTAATTATTTAGACTAATATCCATATTTTTATTCTAATAGTTTTCAGTATTTGTTTTTTGAGTTCATCATTCTTTGCTTTATAATTTGTACTCAATTTTTGGTATTCCGCACCATGAGTGAATAATTTTTTCCAAATGTCTCTCTTGGAGGCATATTTTCTGACCATGCATACTGAGACTTTTTAGTGTAGATTTTGTAACCACTTAGCTGATTTATACAATTATTAGACTATAAACTTTTCCTTTCCACAATGTTGTATTATAGAAAAGATATATTATTTTGCCTTTTGTCATCTATAATATTGCAGAGAAAAGCCTGTGATCAATTTGGTTTTGTTCATTTATAGTTAATCTGCTTATTTCCTGCTTGTATTTGTATAGGATTCATGAATTAATTTTGAAATGAAAAATGTAGTTATTACCTTCCATTCACCAAGATAAGCACTATTAAATTTTGGTATATTTTCTTTGAGGACTTTTTTCTATGCATGTATTTCTTCTATACTTGTATTTCTGTATATGTATGTATATATATATATGATTTATATTACATAATTGGGATAATACTATGCCATAAAGTTCTCTATCTTTATTTTTTACTTAACATTTTATTATTTCCAATGTCATTAAATATTGTTTAAAAACATGATTTTAATGGCTGCATAATATTCTATCATGTGAATGTACCCTATAATTTAATAATGTCTCTATAATTTGATATTTAAGTACTTTCCAATTTCCTGCTATTATGAATGATTCTGTGCTATATACCAGTTTACATATTAATAAATCCCCATAAAGATATTTTTATTTATATGGATGAATCATTACATTTTATCCATTTCTAATGTGATCACTAAGCATTGCTCTCTCTGAAGGTATTGTGCGCTGTTGAAAACAATATATTAGACTAATATTCGGAGGATCTTAGCTTGAATCTCCATTGCTAATGATCTTATCCACCAGGAGAATTTAGTAAACCTCTCCTATTTCATTTTTCTGATCTAAAAAATAAGGATAAATAATCTGATCTACTTCACAATGTTGTAAGTATTCAATGCATGTTAATTACACCTGAGTCTCATTGCTGTCACTTGTTAAAGTCTATCTTTCCAGACTGTGGCTATCAACTGAACTGGGAAGTGAGGGTCCTGGACTCACCCAGGAACTTACTCCAGACACTTAAACCAATTCTTCTCTGTGTAACATGAAAACAATTGACCTCTCATTCAAATTTTGCCTTTCTCAGGGCTACCCTAGAGCCTAAAGGTTGACCTTCTAACACTCAATGGAAGAGTCAGATAGCTCATGGCTGCATTTCTTTCAGCTCTTGGACTCATCTCCAGAGAAGCAAACTAAGCTGAGAGCATGAGGAAAAGAGAATGGCCTGTTTCTTGCCAACTTTGTGTTGTCCTTTCTAGATCCTCCATGCATATCTTGGCAATTTGAACATTCCTTGCCCTTGGTAGGGGAAGTGGGATAATTCTAGGTTATGAAATCTAACCTGCTCTTGTCGTGCACGGGTTATGTTGATTTTTCTTCTTTTCCTTACTTCCTAGGGCAAATTCACTACAGCCAGTGATGTGTGGGCCTTTGGGGTTACCCTGTGGGAGACTTTCACCTTTTGCCAGGAGCAGCCCTATTCCCAGCTGTCCGATGAACAAGTTATCGAGAATACTGGAGAGTTCTTCCGAGACCAGGGGAGGCAGGTAAGAACTGTTAGGGACGAATGCATGTGGACTTGTGTGCTCTTGAAGGAGAGAGAAAGGAAAGTCCTGACTTAGCAGGAGAAGCCTGAGCTGAAAGATGGGCTGTCTGGGTAAGAATACTGTAAGCCTTTGTAGTCTCCCTCAACTTCTTCTTTTTTTTTTTTTTTGAGATAGAGTCTCACTCTGTTGCCCGGACTAGAGTGCTGTGGCGTCAGCCTAGCTCACAGCAACCTCAAACTCCTGGGCCCAAGCAATCCTTCTGCCTCAGCCTCCCGAGTAGCTGGGACTACAGGCATGCACCACCATGCCCGGCTAATTTTTTCTATATATTTTTAGTTGTCTGATTAATTTCTTTCTATTTTTAGTAGAGATGGGGTCTCGCTCTTGCTCAGGCTGGTCT